>JAMDHS010000090.1:0-82086 GCA_029717555.1 Peribolospora baueri | reverse complement strand
GTCCATCAACGAAGTCATCTGCCACGGGATTCCGGACAGGAGGCCGTTGGAGGAGGGAGACATCATCAACCTGGACGTCACGCTGTTCCACAAGGGTGAGGCGCCGAGAGACCGATATCGCTTGGCCTCAGTGGCTGAAGTGTGTGATGGTGTGATCTCATCTCTTTTGCCTCCTCTCTTCGCTAGGTTACCACGGCGATCTCAACGCGACGTACCCGGTCGGCAAGGTGGACGAAGAATCCGCCAAGTTGATCAAGGTAACTCGCGAATGCCTCGATGCGGCCATTGCCCTTTGCAAAGCCGGTGCTGCGTACAAGGAGATTGGAAGAGCGATCCAGCCCATCGCGGAAAGGAATGGGATGAGCGTTGTGAGGACGTTTGTCGGACATGGCATTCACAAGGTGAGGACAATCCTTTTACTGTCTCGTCAAACGTGTCGCTGAACGATACGACTCGAACCATCTTCTCCGGCCGATCTCCTCGTCTACGCTAGCTCTTCCATTCCCGCGCGCCCAACATCTACCACTACAAGAGCAAGAAAGCAGTCGGTTTCATGAAGCCGGGCCACGTCTTCACCATCGAGCCAATGATCAACCTCGGCCCTGACCCGGGTGACACCAAGTGGCCTGACGACTGGACCGTGGCGACGTTGGACGGAAAGCGCAGCGCCCAGTTCGAGGAGACCATCCTCATCACCGAAGATGGCTGCGAAGTGCTTACTGCGCCGCCAAAGGCCAACTGAGTGCGCAGGAAGGACAAGGGACAAGTCCGCTTTCATCGCCAATGTATCCCGGCGGCGGTTGAGTCTCGCTTCGCATTTCGCATAGGGCCGTGCACGTCGTAGCCATGCTCTCAGACCCTCCTTGAGCCGTGGTACCATGTCTCCTCTTAGACGACCCCGAGCTCGAAGTGCTCGTGTCACTGGACGGGACGTACTTTCATCTCGAGAAAGATCGGAAATCTATAGTGCTAGTCATCCCGAATCGAGACTGTGTTTACCTGTACAGGGACGGTGTGGGATGGATGCGAGGAAGGAAGGAAGACCCAAGGACCGTACCGTATAGAGAACGTGGAAGAGAACGCTTCTCGCTTTATTCACCGCACTCGCACCGGCTCGTCCTGCGTGGGGGCGTCCTCTCCCTTGCCGTAATCACCGGTCAACTCCGCTTCCTCCTTCTCCAGCTCCCTCATCGCCTTCGCCTTCTCCGCCCACGGCCCATCCTTGCCGAAGGCAATCTCCAGTGCCGACCATACGTGCGAGACGTAGTTCACCTCTAGCGCCTCAAGCACAACCTTGGGTACGTGCGTTTCTACGTCTGGTCGGTTCTGGGCTGGGAGAATGACTCGCTTAATACCCGCACGGTGAGCTGCAAGGAGCTGCAGAGAGCGATGGACGAAGGGGAAGCAGAACGATGTTAGAACAGGCTCAGACGCGAGGGCTGCATCGGACAGGACGCGACCCACGTGGTCGCTGACGCTCACCTTCTCCTTGAGGCCACCGACAGGCATGACGATGCCCCTAAGCGAGATTTCGCCGCTCATGGCGAGGTCAGTTGGCAGGCTCCGGTTGGTCAACAAGCTGGTCAAGCTGCACACGAAAGCGACGCCGGCCGAGGGACCCTCCTTGCCGACGCTACCCTCGGGCATGTGCAAGTGCACGTCCCGGTTCTCGAGCAAATTCTCGCCCTCGGTTTTGGAGATACCGAGCGCGTAGGCATTGCTCTTCATCCAAGAGAGGGCGATCGTCGCCGATTCGCGGATGACGTCACCCAGTTTGCCTGTCAATTGGAGCTGGCCTTTGCCCGGCATAATCTATGTGACGTTCAATAAAGAAGGACGAATAGGATAACAGGTGAGCACGCTCGCAATTTATACCCGCCACCACCGGCCAGTCGTCAAATATGATCACTCACAGTCGTCTCAACGGCCATAACGCTGCCTGAACCGTTGCCAAGATATCCCAACCCCGTACTGATGCCAGCGGGAGCCTGCTTGACGAATAGCCGGTCCTTATGGTAAACCGGCGGGCCAACGTAATCCTTCAAGTTGTCCGGCGTAATCTCGATGCGAATGTGCTCTGGCACGCGCAGGGGTGGGGGGGACTGTGTCGTCTTGGCCAGCTCATCCTCAGACGAGTTGCCTGGTTGATGAGCAGAGGAGTCGGGCTGAGGGTTCGACTCGCCTGCGGAGGTGGCGTCTGTCGACCCTGACTTGACGGATGCGCTGTCAGATGCAGAATCGATGCCGGAGGAAGGCGAAGCGGAGGAGTCGGATGCAGGGGAAGAAGGAGGTGTTTCGGTGGTCGGGATAGAGGCCGAGTCGGTGATGGTTGAAATAGGTACAGGAGTCGCCTGACGCGTGGCATTCTCGTCGGGTCTTGGCATAGGTACCAAGGCGTCGGCGTGTTCCGTAACGATATTAAATGCCACCTTCCGATAGATCTGGAAAGGATCAATGGGAAAGGTTAATAAGTAATTAGGCCGGTGCTCTCAAGGCAAGCAATGCCGGCCAAGATGAAAAGTTGCTCACCTTCTCCAAGATCTTCCTCAACCCTCGCACGCCAGACTCGCGGCAATGGTGCTTAATGAGGAACTCGATCGTTGCATCGGACAAGACGACGTTGGCATCCTTGAGACCAGATGCCTCCTTGGCCTGCGGAGCGAGGTAGCCCCGGGCAATGTTTACCTTCTCGTCCGCCGTGTAGGAGGAGACCTCGATGAGCTCCATACGGTCGAGCAAAGGGCCGGGGATCGTGTCAAGGAGGTTGGCTGGCATTGTCAAAACACGAAAAAAGGCATATGTTAGGGCATCGGTCGCAAAACCTGGTTTTGAGGTATGGAGTAGGACTCACCAGTGCAAACGAACAAGACCTTGCTCAGATCGACCGGCACGTCCATGTAATGGTCCAAGAAGCTGGTATTCTGCTCCGGGTCAAGGACCTCAAGCAGCGCGGAGCTAGGATCGCCGTTATGACCACGACCGATCTTGTCCACCTCGTCAATGAGCACGAGCGGATTCTCGCTCTGCACCTTCTTCAACGCTTGGATAACCTTGCCCGGCATGGCTCCAACGTAGGTTCGGCGATGGCCTGAGAAAAGTGAAATATACAAGGACTTCAATCTCAAAACAGCGATCACATCTATTCAAGAGCTGCGAGAGCTCACCTTTGAGCTCGGCAACGTCCGAAAGACCGCCGACAGAGAAGCGGTAAAACTCGCGATTTAGGGCACGGGCGATGGACTTGCCAATGGAGGTCTTACCCACACCCGGAGGCCCATGCAGACAAATGATCTAAGGGATAACGTATACGTGTGAAATGATTGTCAGCCCTAGATCGGACCAGTTTGAACAATGTGCGCGCTTGGGGCATAGTCGGCTCACCTTGCCTTCCACGCTCCCTCGCAGCTTGGAGACGCCAAGAAACTCGAGGATACGGTCCTTGACGTCCTTGAGTCCGTAGTGGTCCTCATCGAGCACCTTGACGGCATGCTTGATGTCGAAGTTCTCCGGGGTATGTTGGCCCCTGCTCCGTCAATAATACGAAAGAAATATAAGATAGGGTTCCGGATGCCAGATGCCAAATGCCCGCCAGCAGAGAAGAAAAGATGACGCACCAGGGAATCTGCGTGAGCCAATCGAGGTAGTTTCTCGTGACGTTGAACTCGCTCGCTGCGGGCTCGAGGTGCTGCAGTTTGCTGATCTCCTCTTCGAAGACTTTCCTCACGCCCTCGGGCATGGCCAACTTGGCCGCCTTCTCCTTGAACTTTTCTACGAGCTTGTCCTTGCCGTCCGATTCTATGCCGAGCTCCTTCTTGATCCCCTTGAGCTGCTCCATGAGGTAATACTCCCGCTGCCTCTTCTGAATCTTGCTCTCCACGTCTCTCGAGATCTTGCTCTGCAGTTGTGCGTTCATCAACTCCTTCTTGAGCACTAGTAACGCCTTTTGCAACCGGTCCTCGATCACTAAACTCTCAAGAACCGCTTGTAGCTCGCCCACCTCGCCCGCGCTCACAGCAGCGGCAAAGTCGGCGAGCTTGTCGGGCTCCTCGAACACGTTCCCGGCGCCTTGAGAGATCGAAAAGTTGGCGATCTGGTCCCGGAAGAGCGGGTTAAGCTGAGCGATATCCTTGAAGACGCTGATAATCTCCGCCATGACCGCGCGGACGATCTGGTTCGTCTTGTCATACGGCGCGGTCTGGAGGTTCGTCACATTGGCGAGGGAGACACGATAATCCTCAAGGAAGGAAGTGTGATAGGGAGCTACCAGAAAGAGAGTCACGCATCTTCAGCCGTGTGCTTATGATGTCAAACCTTGACCGCGATCGAAACTCACCTGGATGGCCCGGAGGCTCCCTCCGCTGCACCTGAGACTCCTCCAATTCTCTCGCGTCTGCTCCCTCGTTCTCGCTCAGCTGCTCGCCCTCTTGCTGCATGACACAAGTGGCCACCTCGCCCAGCTCTTCGGCCTCTCCGCGCTGAACAGCCTCGATGGCCTCCTGCTCAGTCTTGTACCCCTTCTCCGCATCGGGCACATCTAGCTCGCCTGGCGAGGGACCAATGACACCCTCGTCCCGTGCAGCCTGGGTGATCTCGTGGACGCGCAATGCACTCGGCCGCTTGCCCGAGGCGTCGACGGGGGGCAGGAGGTCGTCGATACGGATGCGGCGGTGCGGGTAGAGGACCGCGGTAAGACCGCCGGATGGCTTGCCCTCCTCGGACTTCTTGTCGCCGGTGGATTGCTCGCCTTGTCTTGCTTGGACGGGGAAAACGCTAGTGATCTGAGCAAAGACGCCCACTCGATGGATCTCGTCGAGGCTAGTGATGACGTCCGCGTCGCCCTCGGCGTCCTTAAGGAGGAAAGCGCCCAAGTAAGGTTGTCCGCGCTTCATCATCTCAGTGATGGCTGCACACACTGCCGGGTCGTTGATCACGACGGCCTTGTAGAAGCCAGGAAAGAGAGGCCTGCGGGTGATGGGTAGAGCGAGGACTTGAGGGTAGACTGGCGGAACAATATTGCGCTGCAGCGAGGTCTGGCCGCCGCCGCCACTGCCGGATCCCGAAGACCCGGAGCCAGCGCCCCCACTAGAACCAGCCACTCCTCCCCCTTCTCCGGCCCCTCGGACTGTTTTGCCTTCCTCGCCCTCATCCCCATGTTTTCGCGATCGCCCCTCGCTGTCCTTATCTCCACCACGCTTGCCGTCTTCTCCATCATTTCCCTCCTGACCTCGCCAGCCGCCTCCTCGCCCGTTGATCCAGCGGGGCTGTAAACGAGGTAGTGTGGGCGAGAGCGCGGAGCGAAGAAGAGCGGTCGAGGCGGAGGAGGAGAACAGCCGAGCTTCCCCATGTGGCAGGAGCGTGCTGGGGACGGAGAATGATGAGGAGCTGGCAGGTCCGCGCTTGATGCACGGTTCGTGGACGAGATGATGAGACACGAGGTTAGGACGCCGAGGCCTCCAGGAGGAGAAATACCGCGGCGGGGTGGCACCCGAGGGCGGAGGAGACGAGAACAGACGAGAAGTGGAAGCCAAGGGCCTCCGCGAGGACGCCGAAGCCGAAGCGGATGCGAGTCGAGATGCCGTAAAGGCGGTCATCATCAAAGTGATGAGGGTTCAGAAAGAACGTTCCTTTGGAAGTGGTGGACTTTCGAGAGCTGGTTGCCACCCTGTGACGTTGCCGAAGCTCTTTTCTGCCCGTCTAATCCGTCTAGTCTGACGGTGGCGTGAGTCGAGCGAGCAAAAGCAGAGGGCACCGCAGAAAAGTAGAAGGTGAGCTTGCTCCCAGAACTGGAACACTAGGGTAGTATAGAAAGAGAGGCCGATTAGGGGAGGAGAAGGGGACGGGGGAAGATGGTAGTGGTGGAAGCGTCGTCCGAGCTTGTCTTCGCTCGCCGCGTCATCCTGATCACCAGCGTCGGAGCGGAAGAGAGTGGCGTTATCGCCGACTAACGCCGACCAATATCCTTCGATCAAGCTTCTAGGCGCATACCCTTCCGCCGTCCTCACCTCACCAAGACGTAGAGGGCAAGGCATCCATTCATCTGCCTCTCACAATGGCAGAAAAGACAAAAGTGGAAGACAAGATGGATCCAGAGATGGTGTTGACGATGAAGCACAAGCGGCGCCCTGCGCGAAGGCAGGTCAAGGAGACGGATCTGAGCGACGTACGTAACAACGAACCGCAGACGGGAACGAGTAAGTGGGCCCCTTCATTTCCTTATCGCCTCATCTCTTCTGTTATGCTTATGATGTATCTTGGCAGGTTACAACATCTGGTATAACAAATGGGCAGGTGGAGACAGAGAGGACGCCCGGCTGTCCAAGACCAAGTCGTTGACCAGGTGCTCCATCGAGCGCGATGCCGGCTACACCAGGGGCGACTCGAACGGGCAGATGTATTGCTGCCTGTTTTTTGCCAGGGGATGCTGTCCTTATGGGTGAGTGAACGGCGTCGTACACTTTTGTTGTGGTCCGATTTCCTTTTGGTTCGCCGAG
The DNA here is from genome assembly GCA_029717555.1 of Peribolospora baueri. NCBI lineage: Eukaryota > Fungi > Basidiomycota > Peribolosporomycetes > Peribolosporales > Peribolosporaceae > Peribolospora > Peribolospora baueri. The sequence goes on along the minus strand of JAMDHS010000090.1, from coordinate 75,595 downwards.
CGCTCGCCTTCTCGTCTCGTCGCATTCATCACCATCCTTCTCACGACTTTCGTGTCTCTGATTTATCGCCATGCCCACGCAGTCCGAATTGCAACTACCTCCACTCCCTCCCTTTACCATCAATGGCTCTTCCAGAAGCTTCTCGAGATGTCTTTGCTCGAGAGAAGCACGCAGACTACCGCGACGACATGGGTGGCGTGGGCTCATTCAGTCGACAGAACCGCACGCTCTACGTGGGTCGCATTACCGAGGAGCACCAGGACATGAGGCTTGGTAACAGCGCACCTGCCGCGAGAGGGAGGGGCAGAGGAGGAAAAGGCTCGACTGGAAGGAGTGGGGAGAGCGAAACGGAAAAAGTGTTGAGGAAGCACTTTGGGGAATGGGGCGAAATTGAGCGGAGTGAGCGCGCCGTTATCATCGTTTTTAGGATTCCCCCTGTTCAGCGTATGGGGTGCCCGTCTTGTTTGCTCACTGCCGTTCCCTCCATTCTTTCTTCTGTACTCTCTCTTTCCGGCGCGCAGTCCGTGTCCTACACAATCGTGGATGCGGCTTCGTGACGTACGTGTCTGAACTCAACGCCCAGTTCGCACGCGAAGCGATGGCCAACCAGAGCTTGGATCACGATGAGGTGTTGAACGTTCGGTGAGTGATAGGTTTATTCAGCCTCCCGTTTTCCATCTGATGAGCTTGTGACTTCGTTCAATCGCTGAACTTCCTGACCATCCTTATCGACCTGCCTCCACCTCTGCTCTCCTCTTCTTTTTCCTTGCAGCTGGGCAACGGTCGACCCGAATCCTGCCGCACAACGCAGAGAAAAGCGTCAGCTGGCCGCGGTAGGCGAGGACGCGATCGCGCGACAGTTGGATCCGGACTTCGTGGAGGCTATGCAGAGCGTAGATCGGCTTGAGCGGGGCATCTTGGAAGATGAAGAGGGTGGAGGATCTAAGAGGCAGAGGATTGAACAGGACCATGAGGAGGCGGAGCGCAACCTAAACGGTGCCGTCAACACGCGGCTGGAGGGGGCCGAGAAGGGGAGCGAAGAGCGAGATGAGGGACAGGGTGGGGGGATCCTGTCCAAAGACACAATGGCGGGTCTACAATACCTTCAGAAATTGAGGGAACATCAGGCAAAGGAGGCCGCTGCAGAGAAGTCTTCCGCGCCTACTGGCTTGGCGGCGTTGGGAGGGTATGGAAGCGATAGCGATGAGGAGTGAATCCTTCGCTGCGGTCGGGCGGGTGTGCTCGCTATGTACTTGATAACTGTGTAGAGCATCCTCTGCCTTGCGGTTTACCCAGGCCGGTGCCAGAACTACGAAGCGGGACTGCTGCCTCGCACTGATTGATGCTCTCCACACGTGCTTTTAACATGGACAACCACATCGCAACATCAGAATGGAAAACATTCTCGCTCAATTTGTGGGAGCGTGATGTTCTGAAGGGCGACCTGTCGATCAGAGAAGTCTACACTGGCTAAACAAGTCGATTTTGGGCGACATTGCGAAAAGGAGGGCGTCTTGGAAACATATAAAGGAAAGCGTCTATGGCTTGAAACCCCGTATTGCACCGGAATGTCCACAGCCTCGTCAAAGAACATCGTCCTAGCGCCCGTTCATGACTCTCCGCCCGCGTCTGCCACATGACCTGAGGATGTATCATCCGTTGCGGCTCGACCGACTCGCTAAGATTAGTCGAGCTTGTACCCGACGATGTGCCTGCGCCCGACCATCTCGCCGATCTTAAAGAAGCCGTACGCCTCGAGCGCGTACACACCCACACGCTTCCACTCTCCCGACTGCACCAGTTGCCTCCAGTAGTTGACGTCCCGCGCGCGCTGAAAGAGCGTCCGGTAGGCGTCCATCCACACCTGCGCGTTCGTCGGCGGCGCCAGCTTCTCGGCGACGTAAACCTGCTTGAGCAAAGAGCCGAACACGCGAAGGTTGTACATCACGGGCTCGCGGTAGGCTTCAATTGTGCCAGCGTACGAAGGACGTGTGAGTAGGACAAACCCAAATCAGCTGGTATGCTCGGAGGACGGTCAAGCGGCTCGGGGTAAGATAAAGTAGAGCGGGGGATGCATTACTCACCGCCGAGCAAGCCGCTGACCTTCTCGCCGACCGGGCCCGCAGCGTTCCTGGCGCTGGACACCGCCGAGCCGATGTACTTCTGAGCTGCATCCGATGCCTTCTTGGCCGCGTCCGTGGCCTGCTGGCCGGTGGACTGAGTGGAGGCGAACCGACGCGCGACAGCGCGCGCGGCGGGCGCGCTAGAGCGGATGGCGGGGCGGAACATGGTACGTTCGGCGTGCGCCTTAGCGGAAGAGTGGAAAGAGAAGAGGAAAGAAGGGAATGGAAAGGAGGAGGAGTAGCGAGCGGCGGAGGTGGGTTGTTTAGATACGGCGAGAAAGAGCCGGAGCGGAGCGCTTCGGCGAGCGAGAAGACTGCCAATCGTCAAAGCGTGGGAACTTGAGCAGCTTGTAATTGGCATTTGAGCGTGTTTGTATTGCTGGGCGAGATTACCCTCGACTGCGGCGGCATCGATCACGTTGGATACTCCTTCCAACGTCGGTCATCTAGTTCCAGGATCTATCTTTCCGCGCTTTGTTCATCGCTTCCTGTTCTCCAAGTAAGGACACGACTAAACATGTCGGACTACTGGGTCTCCCGACCAAAATGGACGTGCAAGTACTGCGATATCACCATCAATGACGACGTCCCATCTCGCAGGCAGCACGAAAATGGACTGCGCCACAAGGGCAACGTCGAGCGCTTCCTTCGGGAACAGTACAAGAAGGGCGACCGGGAGAGGCGGGAGAAGGCGGAGGAAGCGAAGGAGATGAAGAAGATTGAAGAGGTGCGTTTGTTTCCCCTTCATCTACAGGAAGGGTTGCGCGTGCTTTTGGCCGTCGCATTTCACCTTCTGACCGTCCCTACTCCCTCTTTCTTTCGCAGGCCGCCCTCGCCGCTCATGCAAAAGATCTAGCGGCGGCAGGCATTGCCCCTCCGGCTCCCCAACCGACTCCGGACGGTAAGGGCAAGGACAAGAGCACTGATGTGTGGAAAAACTACACCACGGCTGCATCACTTGGTATCGCCGACCCCGAAAGCGAGCAATTAGAAGCTGAGCAAGAGCTGCGAAAGACGGAGGGCAGGGCCGGGGAGTGGGAGATGGTGGCACCTCCTCCGCCTCCTTCATCTACTTTTCCACAAGGAGCATCGCCCCTTCCGAGGTCATCAGTCTCTTCGGTTGGGCAAGATCAGGGCGAGGAGGACGATCCACGCAGTTTCCGGATACGAGAGCGTAAGTCGGCCGGCCTTCTAGGCGACGACGACGAGTACGACCTCGGCGAGATCAAGGTGAAGAAGCGGCCGAGGAGACAAGGCCCGACTCCGGAAGAGCTGGAAGAGGAGCGACGGAGGCAGATGCCCACCGCTTGGACGCCACTCTCTCTTAGTCGGAATTCGCCCGCCGCGACAGTGAAGGATGGAAAGTTGAGGACAGATGACGTGAAAGATGTAGCTGGAACGTCTTTGAGCGGCGGAACAGCGTCTTTCGCGTCACCGTCACCAGGTCTTGGAGCGGTGAAGATGGAAGGCGGTGAAGGAGACGTTGAGAAGGGGGACGACATCGTTGGCGCAGAGGTGAAAAAGGAAGAGGCAGAGGCAGATGCTCCGCGATCGACGGAAGCCGAGAGGAGCAGTGATACGCCTCCACTCGATGGCTCAGCAGCCGCGTCGCCAACTGCACCAGCCACGGGCGGCAGCTTGTTTAAAAAGCGCAAGACGGCGGGGGCTAATGCAAAGCGAGGGAGGGTCAGAGTGTGATCAATTTGCTGTAGCAGAGGCCTCTCCTGCATCTTGTCCTCTCTCGCTCCTTCGGCTGCTCGCATCGCAACCGGCGCGTGTACACGATATCATGTATCTCTGCACCGTTATCCGTCGGCACTGACTGGAACATCTGTATTTCTATTCTCCAATACCGGGCCACATCCTCTCTGCCCAAGCAGCGCGATTTTCTCGGGAAGATGCACGTATACGAGTGTCTTCGACGCACAATGGATTTCCTCCGCGCTCGATCCGCGTCACGTCGTCCCGCGTGGCCCGAGCGCTCCTTCACTCGCCCTCCCTCGACCGCTCGACCGGCCCCCTCCCGCTTCCCTCGCTCTTTCTCCCGTTTTTGCCTCCCTTCATCACTCTCCCACCATCTCCATTTATCACCTGCTGGTGGAGCATATACTCTTGCCAGTGCCTACTGAAGCGACCGAGTAGGCGCCAATCATTAATCTACATCCCTATCTCTTCTCACCCGCCCACCTAGTGTCCTCCGTCCCTCTCTACGTTGTCACTTCTCTTCAGTCGTCCACACCATGTTCCAAGCCCACCTCAGCCCCTTCCAGCACCTCGACAGCTCGCTCATCGGCTCGGATTCGACCGCGTCGCATGCCGACTCGGACGCTTGCCCTCGAGAGAACTTCGGCAAGACACCTCAAACGACCGAACAGCCAAGCCAGGCGGTCGCCTTTGCCGCATTCGCCCACAAGGGTGTCTCTCTCAACAGCGGCAGCGGTTCCGCCAGGCCCGCTTTGAGCCGCGACCAGTCGTCCAGCCCTCGCCGGTCATTGGGAATGGTCGGGCCCAACATGGAAGAACTCATTTCCGACAACAGCATCGAGGAACGTGAAATGCTCCGACTCGAAAATAGAGCAGCCGACGGGCATGGCGAGAAGTTAGAGCGGGTTGCCCCGGTAGGGGTTTCGCTGGATGCAAAGGGGCAAGCTGGCCATGCTGAAAGCACTTCGATCGTCGACGCGAAACTGGAGCACGTCGCACTTGCACAGCGTCGGAAAAGTGGTCGGTCGCTTTCCAACTCGAGCACGCCACCAACTTACTTTGGCGACTCGGATGACGATCTACAAGCTAGCGCTGTCCTTACCTCAACACCCGTAGCGCCTCAGAGAAACGGTGATTATCGGGCTCGCCGACGCTCGCCCTTCGGCATGGTCGGTGAGCTCCTCCACGAAGGGAACGAGGACGAGGCAGAAAGCGCCGCGTCATTCCCGTCGAGTTTCAAGTTCCTTCTCGGAGAACGAGGCGAAGAACTGCAGCAGAGGTTCAGAAAGAGGAGCTTCGAGGTGCCTAGCGACAGGCGAGTGTTGCGACGGGGTAGATAAGACGAACAGGGCATCCGGAGGAGGTACCCAAGCTCATCGCTTATGCACACGCTCACGGTTTTCATCTCCACAGCATCCTCGGTCTATTCTTACGCAGTCAAGTCGCTGTCCAGGCTATGCCTTTCGAACCGGCTCTGCTTGATCCCAACGAGCATGCGCCGCATATATCCGTCTCAAAGCTGCGTCCGGCCTTCGAGTGCGGACTCGCGCTGCCATCCTTTCCGTCGGAAGGACACCTGGCTGACGACGAAGACGCCGGTCAGCAGCTGGACATGGACGACTGTAACGATGACTCTAGTGACCTTTTCAGCCCCACCTTTATCGGCAAGGGCAAGAGCCGCGCTCAGCGTTCTCGCTCATGCTCTCCGCAGCCGGACGATGACCCCGGACCGTATCTGACTGCCACTGTCGCCGCCGAAGAGGGTATGGCCGACGACGAGGAAGAGAGCGACGTTGGCAGTGAGGAAGAAGTGGATCCATTCGGTGCGAAGGACGAGGACAAACGTGACCTCACCGCAGAGCTCTTGCGCCTCTCGACCGCCATTGTCGCGCCCTGCGTGTCGACTCGTGACCTCTGGCGTGAGCAGTACTCACAGGCGGAGCTCCACTGGAGCCTACAGCCGACGATTGGCTCCCAGACAGCCAGTCGTACGTCCTCATCAGCATCGTATGGCTCTCAGTGCGCGAGCTTTGGCGACACGCGCATACATCAGGGAACATTTACCTTGGCCAACGTTGGCGCCATCGGTGACTTGGAATATGGTAACGATAGGCGTGTCGAATTCGACCGCATTTCCATTCATTCCGACATTCACGATACCAGCAGCTTTGCTGCCAATATGAGGGGCCAAAGAGCCCCGTCAACGTCCAATACCCGGGGCAGGAATATGCACCGGTCTGGCCTTCACGCTCATCCCGGGTTGACGATGAGTGAACCTCCACCTATGGCGCGTCCTGATCCTTTCGAAGACGAAGGAAAGGAAACCAACGGCAGGGAACGCGGGCAAAGGTTACAGGCTGGCACAGCCAAGCAGGATGGGCTCAGCGACACGATCAATCAGCTCTGCGATCGCGACGCCTGGCCATACGCGATCACGTTCACGGACGATGAGACGCAAAGTGGATCTGAGGACGAACGCATGCGGTGAGTGCCGAGCTTCCGTGTTGTCGGTGTCGATGAAGGACGACTCAACGTCGAATACCTTTTCCGTCGCAGCACATCTGTCATGCGAAACCTCGCATTCCAGAGACAGGCCATTGAAAATATTCACCGTCGGCAACACCGAGATGGAGTCCCCCAACCTTGGATGGGCGATCACGAGAGTCGCTTTGGAGAACTAGGAAATGAGGACGAATGGCGCGAATGTCCAATGGAAGAGAAACGCTTAGATAGTGCAGACGAGTCGGCTGGTGAGTGCAATAGAGCCTCTCGCAGCGATGACACCATGAAGCGAGCGTAGCGTTCGGGGTAGCTCAATTTATGACCGACCTTTGATATGTGGCACCCGTTCTTGAAGAGTATTGGGACGCCGAGGACGAGGAGGCCTTCGGACCACGTGCTCTTACCCTCGCGCGAGCTGGACGAGCCAGACGTTCCCAACAGACGACACCGGCCACCCGCTCCGAGATCGGTCGGTCGGGGTTTTCCACCTTCAAAGCCAAGGGTCAGTCGTACTGCCTGGCAGGACAGCAGATCGCGTACGACCAGCCGACTAACAGCGGGGGCAAGCTCAGTCCTGCGCTTGAGAGACTGAAGACGAGATTGGCCGAGGATGGCGTCTACCCGGTCCAGGGCCCGAGTAGGGCCGGTGTTCCCGCGCGGGCCGCCAGGTGAGAATGAGTGATGGAAGGCGTATGCTGAGCCGCTCCGCTCCGCATTCCCTGCCGTCCACGTCCCTCTTACGATCCTCTCTCGGCAGGCCAGGATCTGTGTTCAAGAAGATGGGGCTCGAGCACTCAAGCCTTCCTCGTTCCGAGGTCGCGCGCAATCTCAAAGCGCGCCACGAAGGGTCGCGCATGCCCTTCGCCTCCCCTTTTGGCAGGAGAGGTACCTGCGCCCGAGTATTCGCTGACACTTTCCATGGCGGCAGCGGACGTCGCGCATAGGAGACGGAAGGCGACAAGACCACGTGGCGGTGCAGGCGACGTCAATCCGAAGTAGCCATAATGGCGTATGGCCGCGACCTCATTAATCAAGTGCCAGTGAGAGGAAGGAAAAAGCTAGCGGTGACGACAGACATGGTCTTGAGACGCCAGCATTGGATCGTGATAGTTTGAAGAGCATATGAATACGTCAATGTACAAATAAATACCCAAGCGCCGTCGTTATCGCCCAGACGATTTCTACTAATTGATAATTAACAACGTATTTTCAGCCCTTCATTCGTCGTGGGAAGATGTCCTGCTGCGGCTACTTCGCCCACCGGGCTACGCGATCGGATGGGTGGTGGGCGATTAATCGAACGACGGACGAACGACCAACAAACGCCAACGCCCTGCGCCTTCTCGAGGACTAGCTTACTTCTCATCTCAAACGAGGCGCCACTCGGTCTGCCCGTCGCGTCTCCAATACTCCTGCTCTCCGCCTTCGAACTGACTGAGCCTCGGCAAACATGGATGATCGGCCGCTCATCATCGACAATGGCACGGGGGTGAGCCGAGCTGACCTGACCCTCTCGCATCTGGTGGTGGACGTATCTTCCCTCACAGACCACCCTAGACGCTCATTTCGCCCTCCTTTTTTGCCATCGCTGCCGCCTCGGTCTGCAGTTTGTCAAGGTTGGTTGGGCCGGCGCTAACTTCCCCGAACATGGTGAGTGATGGGGGCGAGACGGTTCGTTCGCATCGTCCTGGGGAGTTTGTTGATGGGTGAGTTGCCCGCTCGCTTACGTCGTCGTCTCACCCTCGATGCTGCTTCGTGTTTGTTTTGCTTGCCAGTTTTCCCTTCGATTGTCGGCCGACCCATCTTGCGCGCCGAGGAGCGACACATGGGTACAACGGAGATCAAGGACATCATGGTGGGCGACGAGGCGGCGCAGCTGCGCACCTATCTGCAGGTGACGCAGCCGCTGGAGCACGGTGTGATCAAGAATTGGGAGGACATGCGCCACGTTTGGAATTATACCTTTGACGAGAAGCTCCGCATGGATCCCGTGGGGAAGAAGGTGCTCCTCACCGAGCCGCCCATGAACCCCAAGGCGAACAGGGAGAAGATGTGCCAGGTTATGTTTGAGGAGTACGGGTTCAGCCACGTCTACGTCGCCATCCAGGCCGTTTTGACGCTATATGCTCAGGGTGAGTAGGGGTGTGGCCTGGCTCGAGGCGGTGATCTGGTTACTGGGAGACGTCGAGTTTTGGAGCTTGGCATGCCGAGAAGCGATCGGCTCGAAATGGGCAAGATACACCCACAGGCCTGGCCTTGCTTGTGAAAGCGACCCTTTTTCTTTGTTTCCTAGGGAGATTCGGATTTCCGAGTCGCACGGCATGCAGCTGTCATCTTAGGCCTTCTCGAGCTGGTTCGTACTCATCTATACCGTATCTCTGTGTTCCTCGCTGCAGGTCTCCAAACTGGCGTGGTCGTCGACTCTGGAGACGGTGTGACGCACATCGTGCCCGTGTACGAGGGTTTTGCGCTGCCTCACCTCACTCGCCGACTCGACGTGGCCGGACGGGACGTGACGCGGTACTTGATCAAGCTCCTGCTCATGCGCGGCTACGCTTTCAACCGTACCGCCGACTTTGAGACGGTGAGGCAGATCAAGGAGAAGCTTTGCTACGTTAGGTGGGTGGCGGAGGTGGCGGGCAGGGGAGTCCATGCTGCCGCTTGTTTCGTCTCTTACGAGCTTTTGTTTGTTGTCGTCGCATGAAACTTCCGTTGGCCCGTCCATTTCCATCGATAGCTACGACCTCGACCTTGATAAGAGGCTGTCAGAGGAGACGACGACGCTTGTCGAAAGTTATACGGTGAGTCAAGGCGATTCCTCGCTGGATCGACACTTGTGGTGTTGAAGCCCCGCGTGTTTCGTTGCTCGCTTCAGCTCCCCGACGGACGCACTATCAGCGTCGGCTCGGAGCGTTTCGAAGCTCCAGAGTGTATGTTCCAGCCGCATCTTGTGGACGTGGAACAGCCTGGTGTAGCAGGTAAGTGGATATTTTCGTCCGTCTGGAGTGGTTGTCCGAATCATGAGTCGAGTGCTTAGAGCGGAGCGTATTCGGCGACGGAATGGTTCAGAACTGCTCTTCAACACGATCCAAGCTGCGGCGGTGGACACGAGGACGGAACTGTACAAGCACATTGTCCTCTCCGGCGGGTCGTCGATGTACCCAGGGCTGCCTTCTCGACTGGAGAAGGAGATGAAACAGCTCTACCTGACCCGCGTCTTGGGAGGCGATGCGAGCCGGTTGAACGTGCGTCTCAGCTTTTTTTTTTCTTGAATACCGCGGGCTTGGGGACCGGCTGACGCTTTCATTCTGGGGCTCGGTTCGACCCGGACAGAAATTCAAGATTCGCATCGAGGACCCGCCGCGGCGGAAGCACATGGTGTTCCTCGGCGGCGCCGTGTTGGCGGACATTATGAAGAACCGTGAAACGTTCTGGGTGTCGCGCGAGGAGTGGTACGAGCAGGGCGTTCGTAGTCTGGACAAGCTGGGCCGGGCTGGCTGAAGGAAGGGGCCACCGGGTGGGCGGATGCCTGGAGGAGCTGTCTGTAGAGATGGGTGGATAGGAGATGAGAATTGGAATGATAATGATTCCCCTCACCGTTGTGTGTCTGTGTCTGTGTCAGTGTCTGTGTCTGTGCCTGTGTCGGGTCGGTGTCTGTGTCGAGCGTCGGTCGCCGTCGTCGCGCCTGTCGTGTTCCGTGAAGGCCCGCGATCGCGTTTGCCTCCGTCGCTGGACAAGAAATGAAAAAGGTCGTCATCGTCCGGCTTCGACCTTTCTTCCTTCCCTCGCACGACAAGGTGGTAGTCCAGCAGACGCCTTTGCTTCGCCCGCTTTCGACTCACCAACGACGTCGACTTTGGTGCGTGACCACTACCACCACTACCAGCAGCTTCACCAGCTTCAGCAGCAGCTTGGAGGTGAGCAGCGAGACAGACCGTCAACCTCGTCGTCGTTGTCTTTCTTCTTCTCCTCCTTCCTCTTCCTTCCTCCTCGCCCAGCCGGATACGCCCGCCGTTCCATTATTCCATGTCCACCCGCCTCTCTTCGTCTACGCCCGCTGTCTCTACTCCTCCTCCTCCTCCTCCCATCCAACCGCGGTCGTCGCCATCCCCTTCTCTCATCCCCCTTCCCTCTCCTTCTCGCTCCCCTTCGGCCAGCCCAGTAAGAGCCACCGCTCACAAGTCATCTTCCATTCCCCTTCCCACCCGCTCGCACTCCACCCTCAGGACTCCATCGCCCTCGCCCTCGCGCACCACACCTTCTCTCTCCCCAGACTCGCCATACAGCAAGGCAGAACGGTCGTCTCCAGAACAGCCTCTCCGTCCGCGCTCGTCTCTCTCGTTCACCTCCACAACTTCTTTCGTCTCCCCCCACTCCCCCTCTCGCCGCGATCGCACAATCAGCCGCGCCTCGCTCTCTCCCCGCCAACGGACGAGCAGTAACCCGAGCGCACACCCCGACACTCCCCTCGGACCGCTCAGACTCAAACCGAGCTCGAGCTTCGACTCTCTGCGCCTTACGCCCAGTCCGAGTCCGAGTGCCACCAGTTCCGGGCGACCGCACAAGAGCGTCAAGCACCGCAAAGGAAGCAAGCTCCCCGTCCTCGTCGGCTCGTCTTCGCCGTCGCTCAACGTTCCGTCCCGTCCTTCCACGCCCCCTACCCCGCTCGCCCTCTTCCCCGAATCCGGCGAGGATAAGGAAAAGCGCGGCATGACGAAGAAAAAGTCCGGGGCCACTCACGCCCTCCATCACTCCGCCTCCAGCTTGGCCGAGCTGAGGAAGAAGGTGAACGACCAACGCATCTCTGAGGGTCTCGACCCGCTCGACCCGGAGGAAGGAATCGGAAGGCGGGCGCCCAGTCCGGCCGGCAGCGGCGGTAGCGCAGAGAAGGCAAAGAAGAAGAAGAAGAAGGCCAAGAAGGCGGCCGGCGCTGCTTCTGGTATCAACGGAGAGGGGGAGGAAGAAGAGACCGACGAGAGCGGCGCCAACACGCCCCTGAGGAGCGAGACGCCGGACGTGCCCAAGTCGCTGGAGGACGGCCGTCCTGAGCCCTCGCTCCAAACCGCTCCTCCTACCGAACCCGCAGTGGCGGCACCTAGCATGGCGGAAGAGGTCGCGCCAGTCCCAGCCACGTCGCAGACCGAGATGCAGAGGCAGGAGACGGAAGTGCTCGGGAGCGACGAGCCTAAAACGGCCGGAGAAGTGATCAAGACGTCGGACACGACCGCCAACGGACAGAATATCGAGCCCCTGCCAAACCACGACGACAATGCTGCTCCGTCGGCCGAACAGCCTTCGGCTTCAGCGCAGACGGCCACGGTGGCCCCGCCGACGCTTGACGAGGTAGATGCGTCGCTGAGCGCCGACCCCGAGCCGGCCGACTCGGCGGACGAGGACGGCCGCGGTAAGGCAGACACAGCTCCTTGGCCCCAACGTCGGCTGTCCTTCGACTCTGCCATCGTCGCTTCCGCTCGCGCCTCTCCCCGCGTGGGTGGCAGCCGTCCGCTTTCTTCCTCTCCCGGCCTGCCCGGCCCCGAGCTCGTACAGGAGTCGTTCACGTCCGGTACTGTCTCTCCGGCGGCTACGAACGCGAACGATGCGAGCGCCGCTGTGAACGGCGCTTCGAGCGCGCTCGAGCTCGAGCTGGAGGACGAGGTGAACGACGACCGCGAGGCGGTCATGTCTTTCGACGGCCCCGTGGGCGAAGTGCGTCGGTCGAGCGTGACTGTGACGGACGGGATGAGCCCTCGGGCAATTGCGGCACGTCAGATCGTGCGCGAGTCGACCCTCTCGCGCATGTCCAGCGAAGCGTCTCTGCTCGAGGACCCCAAGAGTCCTCTGTACAAGATGAAGTTTGAAGAGGATCAGCTGCGCGCCGCCGAGGAAGAGGAGCTTAGGCAACGTCGGGCTCAAGAAGCCGAGGGCAAGGCCGAGGAGGCTGAGGGCAACACTTCCGCTCAAGGCGGTACCGCGGCCAAGGCCGAGGCGCAAGAGCCGCCGAAGGCGACGAGCGGAGAGGATGACCGTATCCGGAAGGAGCTCGAGGGCGCCGTTCAGAGGAGCGAGGAGGACGCCAAACGACCCAAGCTCGAGGAGGGCGCGCCCGAAGCAGCGATCAACGAGTCGGAGTCGTCTTCTTCTTCCAAGCGAGACCGCGACGGTCCGGACGGCGCGGCGGACCAGAGGGAGATCGACGACCCTTTCGCCTGGGCTCGTGCTGAACGGTCGTTGTCGTCGTCCGGCGGTGGCGACGCTACCAAGTCGAGCGCTGCCGCCGGCCACGACGTCGTGTCGAAACTCAAAGACAAGCTGGAGCCCTCGCAACCTGAGACGGTGCGATCTGCGTCGGCTGGAGCGCCCCGCGTCGTGCCTCGGAGCACTTCTCACACCGGTCGCTCCGAGGACGAGGAGGAGGACTCGCGCGTGGATCCGAGCTCGAGCCTTACCCTCTCCATTTTCAGCCCAGGCCTCTCCTTGTCCCGGCGCATGGGCCTGGCGATGTCGAGCGTGACGATCAACCTGTTGCTTCCGTTTGTCAACGGCGTCATGCTCGGTTTCGGAGAGATCTTTGCCCGTGTCGTCCTCGCGCCTTGGGTCGGCCTCGGCCGTGGCGGCGCCGGCGGGACGAGGGGAGAGAGGACGTCGACGTCGACGGCCAGCTTGCGCGGCGGGGCGCTTGGGATGAGGGCGGCGGGGAGGAGGGAGGACGGGGAGCGGCGGGAGTAGGGCGTCGTCCGCGAGCGCGAGCGCGAGCGCGAGCGCAGGTATCCTCGGCCGCCTCTTTTCCGCCAAAAGTCTTGCTATGCATTTCCTCTCCCTCTCCCTCTCTGTCTGGAGGGGAACTTCCAACGAACAGAACGAACGAACGAACGACGGAGCGACCTCTCATCGGCCCCGGCCCCGGTCGCGACTCCGCCAATGGACGATCGACCGACCGCCGCCGCCGCCGAAGAGACTTTGCCTATGCCCCAACATTACACGCCACGCTTTTACACGTCGCGAATCGGAAGAAGTAGAAGAAGAAGAAGACGAGCGAAAAAAATAAAAATAAAAATAAAAATAAAAAATAAAAGTAAAAAAGAAGGAATTTAACAACGCCGAGACAAACAGACAAACAGACAAACAGACAGACGGACGGGCGTCGAGGAAGGAAAAGGAAGGAGCGAGCAGCGCCGTCGCGCCTCTCCCTTTCTCCCTCCCTTCCTCCCTTCCTTCCTCCTTGGCGCACGGACCATCCCATCCCATCCCAAGGGCCAACGCGATAACGTGTGCCTCGGCCAGAAAGGAAAGAAAGAAGGAAGGAAGGAAGGAAGGAAAGAAAGAAGGAACGAAGGGATGGCCATACGTCCGTGCGTGTTCGCGCCAATCAATGCTCTCTTAAAACCACGCATCCCATTTCCGTCCTCCCGCGTCGTCGCCAGCCCGACCGGGTACATGAGAAGAGAAAGACGAAGGAGAAGGGAAGGGGTTGTTCTTTCAGACGTATGATACACAAAGGTCGACTCGACCGACAGCTGTCGTTGGAAGAAGAAGGAAGGAGGGGAGCGGGAGGGGGTATTCATTCTAACGTTCCAACAGATCATATCCTGACCAGTTCAGTCCAGTCCCGTGGGCCGGTCCGGTCGAGTCCGCGAGTGTCCGTTCGGTGGAAGAAAGGGAAGGAAGAGATGGGAGGGGCATGGAGGATGGGAGAACGCAAGGCGAAGACGAAGGGAGGGAGGGAGGGAGCGAATCGAATCGAGGAAGAAAGAGCAGAGGAGGAAGTGCCGCACGCGAACAGGAAAAGAGGAGAGCGACGAGCACCGCGTTCACTCCGCCGATCGCGTCGGACGGACGAGGAGGAAGACAAACTCGCCGCGTAGCGTTGCGTCGCGTCGCGCCTGCTCGACTCGGTCCGGTCGGACGACGAAGCGGCGGTGCCTGCCCGGCCCGCTTCGCCACTTGCGCCGGCGCCGAGGCGGCGGAGAAGAGAGGAAGGAGGGCCGAGATGGTCCACAAAACGAGGCGCAAAGCCGGACGGAGAGGAGAACGCTCGCCGCGGGACAGTGGTGCGCAGCGCGGCACAGCACAGCTCGGCCCGACGAGGACCGCCGTTGAACGGGCGCATGTAAAAGATAGAGGTGTCCACGAGGCGGAATTGGCGGCGGCTTTGTAAAGCGTACGTGCACATCACATGAGCGTGCGAAGGGGAAGGGGGCTCCAGCTCAGGGAGACGAGACGATCGGCAGCAGCTGCTGAGACGCTGAGAGAAGGGTCGTCCCGCTGAGCGGTTTCGAAGGGAACCGGCGGTTTGGCCGGCGGTTTGGCCGGACGGGAGGGGATAGAAGCAGAAAAAAGGGTCGTGAAACCTGAACGGGGCCTTTGTCCTTCCTGGCGAAACCGCCGCGTACCGATGAGCAGAAAACCCCTCGTCCGTCGTCTCCTGTCTCGTCTCCCACCGATCGCCGAGTCATCCAAGCTCATCCACCACATTGACGCGCCTCGCACGTCACGTCGTCGCAGCCGTCGCCGTCGCGGCGAAGGTGGAAGAAGAAGAAGGGAAGAGGGCGCGGGCGGGGGCACCGAGGAGGGCGAGGAGGGAGGCGGCGAAGCCTTCGGCTGTCGGTGGGGTGGCTGGGGAGGAGGAGGAGGAAGACTTGGAAAGGAAGGAGGAAGGCGAGTCGGCGTCGACGTCGAAAAGGTAGTAGACGGCGCGGCGGAGGACGAGCTTGATGTGGGAGGGGAGGTAGTAGTAGGTGGAGAAGAGGAGGAGGAGCGTGACGGAGGCGGCAAAGGTGACTGGAAGAATGGCGTGGCGAGTGAGTATATCTGTGTGCACAGAGCGGGGGGCGAGCAAGTACGCGGGGGCGTCGGTGAAGGCAGGAAAAGAAAGAAGATACGCACGGATGACGACCTTCTCCCAGGGCTCGACCATGTAGAGCGCAAAGGTGACCTCGAAGAGCCTCCACTTGCGCCAGAGGTAGTCCTCTACGCGGGTGAGGGGTCCTTTGGAGGCGACGGCGGTGGACGTCGCGGCAGGGTTTGAGACGTGGGTTTTTGAGACGTGGGTTTTGGCGGTGGTGGTGACGGTGGTGCCGGCGTTGAGGAGCTTGACCTCGCGGGCGTACCAGTGGATGGGCGGCTGGGTGCGGCCGACGCAAGCGGGGTTGGGAAGGTCGACCATGGTCTTGCGGCGTAGCAGGGTCGGCTGTCGGCGGTGTTGGCTTGGCTAGTGGGGAGACGTTGTGGGGGGGTATCGTAGAAGGAAGGGAGCAAGGGGAGCGTGATCCGTATGGGTATACGAAAGGCGAAGGAGGGCGTGGGAGGACAAGAAAAAAGAAAAGGAGGGGATGAGAATAGCAGAAAGAAACGATATGGGACAGCGAGGGATCAGGCGAAGGCGGAGGCGGAGGCGGAGGCGGAGATGGGCGGAGATGGGCGGAGATGGCGGTGTTGGCGTCGAGGAACGAAGTTGGTTGGGGACGACGAGACGGCGATGCGGAGACGGTGATGAGGTGGCAGCGACGACGAGGTGGGCGACGACAACAACGACGATGGCGACGGAAGGCGACATCCGAAAAAGATCGCGCATCCTGAAGGAAGGACCCGACAGGACAGGACAGGGCAGGACAGGGCAGCTCGACCGGCGCCCGCTGCCGTCGCCGTTGCCCCCGCGCTGTACGCCGACGTTCTCATCCGTCCCTTCCCTGCGTCGTCTCTGTCCTTGGCCTCCCCTCCGTCGGGGACAGAGTGGGCTTGGCTCGCTCACGTCGAGCATCGCATCGCTCCTTCCTTGCTTAGCTCGCGGCGCAGAATCCTTCCTCCCCCGTCAACGACAAACGACAAGCAGGGCCCGTGCGTAGAGGAAAGAAAGAAAGAAAGAAAGAAAGAAAGAAAGATCGATCGCGAGCGAGTACAGACAGCAACGCGACGCTACTTCGACCGGCATCCACAAAGGTTTGTGTCCGCCGAGGCAGAGAAAGAGAAAGAGAGGAAGAGGAGGCAGGCTGGCTGGCCGTTCGATGCGGTGATGCGACGCCGACGGCCGTGCCTGCCCAAGCAAGGCGTGCAACGTCGTTGCTGTAGGATAGTCAGTCCTCACCGTCTCCTCGCATCCCTCCCGCCCGCCCGCCCGTTCGGCCGCCTCGATTTGTGTCCCCGCCTGGCGAGCACGTCAGATGTACATGCGGGGACAGTGGGCGACGGACGGGTCGCATCGGAGGGCGAATGCCGATCGATCGATGAGGACACGTCACGTCACGGCACGGCACGGGCGGTTATCCTTGCCCCCATCCATCCATCCATCCATCGCCCTTTCTTCTTGTTGCGCGGCCCCAGAATCGCCTCGCTGGCGGCTGGCTGGGAGGCGAGGACGGAGTGAGGGGGCGGGTGGGCGCCCGTGTGGTCCGTGCGAGGCTGCGGCTTGGCGCTAGGCAGGCAGGCAGGTCATCTAACTACGGACGCAAGTGTCGATTGCGGTGTTTGTTGGTGTTGAGTCGGGTCGAGGTGGGCATGCATGGGGTCCGCATCCCCAACGTCGCGCTGTGCTCTCTGTTCTCTCGGCGACGGTGGTCGTTGGATGGACTCGGTCGGCCATCTCCGAATCGCCAAGCAAGAATCTTTTCTCGCCTCGTCTCCCCAATCCCCATCCCCATCCCCATCCCCATCCCCATCCCCAACGAATAAACATATAGCGCCCCACCATCGCTCCCCCGCGCTTGCTCCCCCGCTCGTTCGTTCGTCGTTCGCTTGGCGCCGCCCAGTGCCCAGATGACCCTGCGTGGCCTAACTAACCACCGGCGAGGGGGCGCGCTGACTGGCGTGCTTGGCGCACTGGAGAGGCGGTCGTCCGTCTGTCTACGTCTGTCTCAAGCCGGCGCGATGAGCAGCGTCGGGAGCAGGCGACTTTGCGTTCCATCAGTTCGTCTCATTCGTCCCATTTGTTCGGTCGACGCATGCAAGCGGCGCTTGCGCTGACCACTTGCACTTGCGCTTCCCTCCGCGCTGCGCACCTCGTCTCCCCTGCTGCCCTGCGCTCCCCGCCCCGCCTATCCTATCCTATCCTAACCTTCCTTACTTACTTACTTACTCTGGTGCCATGTGCGCGTATATGCACACGACTCGCATCGCATCGCTCCCGGCCAACGTCACCACGGACGGCGCCAGCCGTGGACGACGACGACGGGCTGAAGGTGCGGATGAAGGTGCGGAGAGATAGATAGGCAGATAGACAGATAGCAGACAGCGAGCAACAAAGTCCAGAGTGAGACGGCCCTCAAAAGCTTAAGAAGCCCCTCCTCCTCCTCCTCTCCACCATCCATCCCCCCATCACCCACCTCGTCCAGCCCAACATGGCCCCCAGAGCCCTGCGCGTCCCCTTCCCCACCCTCGCCGTCTTCGCTCGTCCCTCCAACCCCTCCCCCGCCGTCGCCAAGCTCGCAAGGGCCGCCCCCTCCGCCTCCGCCTCCGCCGCCCCTCCCTCTCTCGGTCACATCTCCCCCATGACCAAGGCCTACGACACCGTCGCCGACGTACCCCCCGCCGCCGCGCACCCCGCCAAGGTCAAGGCCAAGATGCAGGTGCACTCCGTCGACGCCGACGCCGTCTACAGCCACGCCCTCGCTTCATGATGGCGGGCAACCCGCCCGTTTGAGGGAAGCCTTCCGCTGTCAGAGGGGTGCGTGAGCACAAGAAGACCGACGGTGGACGGTCGCCGTAGTCGGATGTAACCAACGCTCACCTTTCTTCTTCCTCCTCTCATCCGATCGATCCACCAGATCGACGCCCCCTCCTTCTCCAGGCTCCGTTCAGTCCGAGCCCGCTAGCCAAACAGCCAACGGTCATCCCCCCATTTTTCATCTTCCTCGCACTCGCTCTCGCTTTCGACAACGACTCGACCCGGTCCAATCCAGCTCAGCTATCCAGTCAGCCCGTCGTTCGTAACAAACCCCCTGTAGCCGATAGCCGTCCACGTCCACGTCGTCTCATCTCGTCTAGTCTCGTTTCCCGTCTTCCGGCCTGCTTCGAATCCCGGTCTAATCCATCTCCATCTCCTCTTCCTCTTCCTCCGCCCTAATACCCTCTCCAATCCATCCAACCCATCCCTTTCCTTTCCTTTCCCTTTCCTTTCCGTGCCCGCGCCTCCCACGCGGCCCTGTATAAAAATAACCAAACAAAACCGTCCGTATCCATCTCAGAATGATCGATTGCTTTGTCGCGAGGAAATCGAATCGAATCGATCGATCGAACGATCGAGCGAGCGAGCCAGTGAGCGAGGTGCGATTGTGTGACGAACGGATGAGCATAAGAAGGAAGGGAGGAAGGAAGGAAGGCCTTGATGGCATGGCATGGCATGGGACGAGCGCAGCGTCCCGCCTGCGACCTCCTCTCTCCTCCTCCTCCGCTCATGGCGCGGTGTACGGACGACGATCGAGGGAACAACAGGCGAGAGTGAGAATTGAATGGAAGCAGTGAGCTCGGTCGGTCAGTCAGTCGGTCGTTCGTTGCATGGATGCATGGAGCGAGAAGAAACAGGAAAGGGAAGAAGAAGACGGGGGACAGGAGATCGCGATCCTCCGGGCATGGGTGGGATACGTGTACATCGCCTTTGCAAGCGGTGGGGAAAAGAGACAGAGTGGGCACGCGTCCGACTCGACGCAGTGCAACGACGGTCGACCGATCGACGAACTCGACTCGACGTGGACTCGACTCGCGCTCGCACTTGGGCTTAGAACCCTGATGGCGTGAGCGTCTTCTGGCCGCCCTGCTGCTGCTGCTGCTGTTGCGGCTGGCCGTAGATCGCCCCGGGAGACAGCATCTGGGCGAGAGGGCCGAAAGAAAAAAGGGGAAATGGTCACTCGAGCGAACGAGCGTAGACGGACGACGACAACCAACGCGCTAACCATCCCCCATACTGCGATGCGACGTTGGAGAGCAGACCAACACCGGAACATCTCACTCACCTGCTGAGCGCCTTGCTGCTGCATCTGCAACTCCTTCTCCTGCGCCACAATCCGCCCCTCGTCGTCGATGGCCAGTGCGAGAGGAAGACCGAGGAGGAGCGCCGACGTGGTCACCACCCAGACCACGTTTCCGACCAACCGTCCTCCCACCCTCACGAACGACGCCGTGTTCTGCGCCGTCGCCACCAGGTTCTTCCGCGTCTGCGGCGAGACCATGTCCTTCAGCGCGTACACCCTGTCGAGGAGCGACTCGCGAGGTAGCGCGAGCGCCATCTCGTCGTCGTCCTCCTCCTCCTCGTCCGAGTCCGACAGGTCCGACGACGCCATGGAGAGCGCGTCCGACTCGTCGTCCGAGGCCAAGCCCTCGGCCTTCTTCTCGAAGTGCTCGTCGGTGACCTCTTCGAGCTTGACCATCTGTGCCCGCGCCCGAGTGTACCTCCATTCCGTCAGCTCTCCGTCGTCCCCCACCGACCTACTTCGCCCGTCTGCACGTATGCTTACCTTGTCTAGTAGAGTATCTGGTGATCGAGGATGCCAAGTACCGTCGAATGGAGTTCTGTCACCGGCACGACGATGATCGACGGGAGTGGGAAAAACTCTCTCCACCGCAGTTCGTGCTGCGGTAGGATGACGTAATTGTCGTTCCCGGGTGACGCTTGGGCCGCCCACCAGCCCAATTGAGGTTTGCGGGGAGACTCTAGACGGCCGCGTCGAGAAAAGAGGGCGGCGAGGGGAATCTCGAGGTGGAGCAACCACACTTCTTGCACGTAACCCCTTCTCTGAACGTCCGACACTTAAGACCATGGTCATCGACCTCCCCACGCCCGCTTGCGCTTCTTCAAACGGCGACGCCGCCGTGTCCCGCTTCCAGGACTTGCTCCGCATACGCACCGTCCATCCCGAGCCCGCTTATGCAGAGTGCGTCGAATGGCTGCGCGCCCAGGCCAAGGAGCTCGGTTTGCAGTTTCAAACCGTCGAGCCAGTCAGCGGGCTCCCTGTCGCCATCATGACGTTGGGCGGGAAGAAGAAGGAGGAGACGAGCTTGATGTTATGTGAGTGCCCTGACGCGTGACCTCGCACGCGTTTGCGAGCGTCGCTTCCACCATCTCTTTGTCTGCCTTCACAGATTGCCATATGGACGTTGTGCCCGTTGCGTTGGATCGATGGTGCGGGACATTTGGAATTCATTCTCTTCCAGGCATTGTATTAGAGGGCGTCTGAATCCTTGGAAGGCTCAAGCCGCTCCGCGTCTGCTTCGCTTTCTTTCAGGGAACACGACCCTTTCGCTGCTGAGATCCACGACGGCAAGATCTACGCTCGGGGGTCGCAGGATATGAAGGCACGCTTCCTCTTTCCTTATCCTCTCTGCGTCTCCGTCAAGCTCACGTGCGCCCCTTCTCGGTACCTCTTCAGTGCGTAGGCGCGGCCTACCTCGAAGCGCTGCGTCACCTCCGCACCATCGACCCTTCCTGGCAGCCGGAGAGGACGGTACACTTTGTATGGGGCCCTGACGAGGAGATTGGAGGAGAGGAAGGCGTCCGGGCGTGGGTAGACGACAAGACTTTCAACCAGCTCAACGTCGGCTTCGCCCTCGGTAAGTCGCACTGCTGGTGGACTGTTCCGTGGAGGACTCACATTCCGCTGCGTTCTCCATGTCTCGTATCTCGTACCCCAGACGAAGGTATCGCCAATCCCGCAGGCCCCGACCTGCGCGTGTTCTACGCCGAGCGCTCGCCCTGGTGAGCGGCATTCCGCGATCTTCCGTCTTTCCGGAGCAAGTCCTCCATCGAGCCCTGTGCGTTTGCATCGCTCATGGCCCTTTTTCACGGCAAGCGCCGCAGGTGGCTCATGATAAGGGCGACGGGCCCAGAAGGCCATGGCTCCCAATTCCATGCTCCTACAGCTCCGGAGAAGCTAAACCGCATCGCAGGCAAAGTGCTTGCCTTCCACGAGGTGCAGCGAACCCTCGCTTCCATCGGCAAGAGGCCGCAGGACGGGCGCCAGAACGAGCTGGGCGACGTGACGACGCTCAATCTGACCAAGCTGAGCGCCGGAGAGGGGAAAAGTTTCAAGTGAGACGAGGAGAAATGCCATGTGCTCTGAATTGGACTTAAGCTTTGATTCACCTCCTTCTTTGCGTCTCGCAGCATCGTTCCCGGAGTCGCCGAGGCTGGGTTTGACATTCGCGTCTCGCCGTGGGTCGATAAAGACAAGGTGAGTGAGCCCAAATGTCTTCATGCCGCTGGTTGCCGCCTATGCTGATCCAGCATGGCCGAACCTCGTAACCCCAGTTTGAGGCGCAGATCAAAGAGTGGTGTTCTAGCGAAGAAGGGTGTGCTGGCTTCCACCCGTTCCCTATGATCTGCGACTGGGCAGTTTTCTGAGGCAAAACTCCCCATTTGTCCCCGTATCCCGCCTCCTCCACCGGCTTCCAGAGTGACGTATCGCTTCGAGCAATACTGGAACTCTTCCCACGTAACTTCGCTCGACGATGATAATTTGTGCGTCCACGCACTTCCTTCTTTCCTTGCTCGCCTCGTCTATCTTGTCGTTTCTGGCCCTGAACCATCACGCCCGCTTACTTACCGATCTTTTCATTCAGTTGGTACAAAGAGATCCAGCGCGTTGCCGCCTCTCGCAACATCGGCCTCCACCCAGAAGTCTTTCCGGCGGCGACGGACTCGAGGTTCGTCCGAGCCAAAGGCGTTCCGGCTCTCGGTGAGCGGGACGACGAGCGCACGGCGAACGTCCGCCTTCCTCCATCTACTTTCTCTTTGATGGAAAGGTCGAGTGAGAGGATTCCAAGCTGATGGGCACGCTTCTTCCGATTATCACCCCCTCGTTCTACTTTTTGCCCACATCAGGCATCTCCTACCTCCCCTCCCTCCCAGCCCTCCTTCACCAGCACAACGAATACATTCCCGTTCAGACCTTCCTCGACTCGATCCCCTTTTATGCCGACCTGATCGTGCGGCTGTCGAGCGCTGGCTTGGACGGGAAGTGAGCGGATCGGCTCGAATCGAATCGGAGGGGGAAGACAAGAAGCAGGTAAATCGCGGCCAATCGGGGCGCCGTCTGCACTTCGGGTTCGAGATACCAATCCTGTCCGATTTCATCGAGTCCAAATTCGACCTGGGGCCCGTTCCAGCCTCGTAGGTGGGCCCGACGGTGGGCCCGACGCCGTTTCATCAAAGGAATTTTACTAGCTAAGCACGCCGTCCGACGTCCTACGTCGGCACTGAGAAGCGGAGCCGGCGGCGAACTTGCTCGCGAGCGTGTTCGCCGGGAGGAAGAAAGCAAGGTAGAGAGGGCGAGGCGCAGAGTATCGTCAGGGTAGGGTACGGCAGTGCAGGACGGAGAAGATAAGAGAGGCAAGCGAAGGGAAACTGGGAAGCTGGCGAAAGGCGTACAAACAAAAACAAAGACGCTGCATGGGGGCGAGGCCAGAAAGGACGAAGGTCGGGTGGAGAAGCGGGAACAGGTTCGGTCATGTCGAAGATCTTCATCTCTTTCGCTCGCACGCATCATCCCTCTCGTGTTCGTCTATCAACTCCTCGCCGCCCAGGTCCGAGGCGCACAACCTCGTCCCGGCGTGCGCCCAAGGTCGATCGTCAAAAGCTAGTCACTTCCCCCTCCCCCTTCCTGATGTGCGTCACTCCATCTTCTTCTCCACATTCCCGGCCTGCGCCCTGGCCTTCTCGGTGCGCTGGCGACGGAACTGAGTGATCAGCTTTCCCGTCTCGTTCTTAACGCGCTTCTGGAGGTTGGGACGGTAGCCGACGAGGAAGAGGATTTCGAGGAAGACGAAGAAGGGGGCTAGGACGACAGCTGAAGGTTGGTGTGGTTTGGTGGAGCGGACACGCGGGAGAAGGGGAAGGGAGGGAGAGGGTTAGAGATGCGTCGGCGGACGAGAGAAATACGGATGAACGCGAGCTGCACTAGGTGGGCATGAAAGGTGACACACCTCCCAGAAGGTTGTCTGGTGGTCCCATTTAACGGGAGGAAACAGAGCATGGATCAGTGACAGTCAGAAAACCCGAAAGCCCAAGGCTATCTAATTTATGGATTTCCCTCCAACACGACCGTCGTCTACTAGGCTCCCCTTAACTTACCGAGTAGTGCGGGGGCCCTGCCCTCGAATTTGCCATGACCGATAAACTGCATGATCCAGCTGAAGGCGTGCAAAACCGCGGCGATCTGGGCCGCGCTGAAGCCGGCGAGGGAGGCGGCAGAGGCGGGCGGAGGCAGGCCGAGCTTGGAGATGAGGAAGTCGGCCGCGCCTGCGGATTGGCGAGCCGGGTAGGCGTTGACAAAGGAGTGAGCGCCGGAGTGGGATAGCATCATTATGGGCAGAATCAGCATCTGTGCGACAAGAGGCGAGCGAGAGATGAGAGAGTCAGCATGCTCTGATTCGCCTCCCAAGCCGAGCCGGTCCACGGACCTTTCTTGCCTCGAGATACTCGAGCACCTACTCACCCCGGCCACGGGATCCAAGATCATGTAATACATCCAGTACACGCCAAGGAACGCGGAATACCAGTCGAGACCGAGGGATGGGTCCAACCTGGTTGCCGCCGTCTTGAGCGCGTCCGGGATCCTGGGTGCTACGTAGACGGAAAGGCCGGCGCGTACCTCAGGAGGGAGGAGGTCGAGGAGGCCGCCGGGAGGAGTGACGCTTACGAGGAGGACGCCCAAGCTCCTGCAATGCGGAGAGAGACGGTGCAAGGGAGGGGGAAGAGATATGGAGTCGGCGATCAGCAAGAGCAGTCGTTCAGGCTCAACAAGGGCGGAGTGGGGCAAAAGGGAAGGACAGAGGAAGGAGAAGCTGGCACTCACCACACGATCAGGGGCACGCATACAATCTGCAACGAGAGCGTCAGCGAAACTTCAGGCGTCGGGTGGCGATCCTCCAACATACAAGCGACGAGACTCACATGAATGCCAACATTGACCTTGTTCGAGTGATACGCCCCGTAGAAGCTCAACTGCAAACGGGATAGGTGACGAATGGGTGAGCGTACTAAATCGAGAGCGAATCGCGAGCAGGGCGACCGATCGTGTCGTTCTGCGGCGGAAAGGGGACAGGTGAGCAGCTTACCTGCTTTTCAAGGTTAAAAGGTTGGAATACCATGTCGACGGATGGCTATGCGGGAGTACGAAGGAATGCAGCGAGCGTTTGAGGAGCGAGACGTCGAAGAGAGAGTCGTCGACGGTTGGCGACCAAAGAGATGGTGATTGGGAACAAAAGGAGCGCGTGCGTCATGCGTTGCGCGTTTGTGGGGTTCGTGATCGGCGGCCGGCTCCTCGCGGTCCGGACTACCGGAGTAACTTCATAGCACAGGATGCCTCCGACATGGAGAGGCAAACAGAAGCCCGTTCCACCACGCTCGAGCAAGGAAATGAATTGCGGTATCAACAGTCACAGCGGCCCCCAGGGCGAGCTAAAACAGATCACGGCACACGAGACGACGCGATATACGGGAGCAGCCGAGAAATATGGAATGAAACGCAACACAGGGTCGCTCGCTCTATCGACCCGGTCAGCCAGGCAGGGTGTCTCAGGACGCCGGAGCGGCGAGCAGCTCCTCGATCTTGGACTTGAGCGAGAAAGGCTTTGTGTTCGGCGAGGCACTGAGACGGAGTCGATAGAGACGCGCGCGTCAAGCGGAGCAATCAGCATGGTGACCGGAAAATGGTCGGAACGAGGAAATGACAATGGGCCCGGTGAGAAGGAATGCCCTGCGCCCTGTGGTCCATCTCAAACTCACCGCTCCACGACGTTGCCTTTCTTGTCAACGAGGAACTTGGTGAACTGCGTAATAAGACAAGGGGCAGACACGAACGAATCAGGGCCTGCGATCGGGTTACCGCCTCCTTCATGCAGAGGCATGAAGGGAATCACTTATCGAAACTCACGTTCCACTCTTGATGAAGAGGAGCAGAAAAAGGGAGCAGAGGTCAGATATAACCCAAGAAACAACGCAGGCCACGAATGGTACAGGGGCCTCTATGAAGTCATGGCATCGGCACCTCCGGCAGAAGAATAAATAAGACACCCACTGATAGCCTGAGTGCCCAAGAACCCGCCCTTTTCCTTCTTGAGCCACTTGAACACCTCGTTCGTGTTTGCGCCGTTCACGTCGGACTGCGGGGAAATTTATGAGAAGACGTAAAGTCGAAATGTCAGCGACCCGACGCGGCGAGCTGCATAACAGTCCGTGCATGCTCTGACTCCCCTCCCAGCCCCGCCATCTCACCACAGTGGCCGAGCTTCTACCCGCCTTCGTTCACCGCTAACCCACCTTTTTCATCATTGTAAAGCTGACGCCGTAATTCAACTGACAGAAGCTGCCGATCTCCTCGTCGTTCCCCGGATCCTGACTGGAAAACTGGTTGCAGGGGAAGCCGAGCACGACGAGGCCCTTGTCCTTGTACTCTTGGTACAGCTTCTCCAGTTCGTCAAACTCTGCGGGAAGGGAGAGGGCGCGCATGGGTGTGTCAGAGAACGGCGAGGGCAACTTGTAGATCAAAAAGGATTCTGAAGACGCACGAGGTGTGAAGCTGCACTTGCTGGCGGTGTTGACGACGAGCACCACCTTGCCTTCGAGCTCCTTGAACGGGTACTCCTTGCCCTTGCCGGTCGTGGCCTTTTTTCACGGATGGTGCGTTCGTGTCAGGACGCGGATCACGACTCAGCTCGATCTGCTGGATAGAAAAGGAGATCAGACGCTCACAGAAAGTTCGTAAAAGCTGGTCTTCTCTTTCTCGGACATGGTGGACAACGGTCTTGCGAAAAGTGCCAAAGGCAAGCGAGGTTCGGGGAGGGGGGAGTGGAGGCGAGATGGGACGACGAAAGACGAGGAGGGTGAGCAATGGCTATATGAGGATGTGTACCCGGCGGCAAGGAGACGACGTGGGGCGAATAAGTGTCGTCGCAAGAGGCAGAGCATGCAACAGGCAAGCTAGACCGGAGCGGGCATGCTGTATCCGGACGGTCGTTCACGTTCACGTTCACGTTCACACCTTCCCCGGCTCGTCCATCGATCGCCCTCGCCCTCCTCGGCGACGTCGTCCCGGTTACCAGCTGACCGCACGCTGACATAAGGGCACGTGACCGTGGGAGCAAACGTCGGGCACACGTGCATCGGCTCGAGGCGGGTTGATCGAAAAATCGATAACTAGCGGACGTCATGGATTCTGTGCGAGGTCGCCGAGCTCGGCGTCGGCCAGGAGGGGGCGAGAATTAATCAGTACGAGACTCGTTCGTCCTCTCAAAAGGCCTCTTCTCTCTTTTCCTCGAGGCCCCTCTTTTCTTCTTCTTCGTCCCACACCGTCCCAACTCGCTCCTTTCCGTCTTCCTGCCTTCTTCTGCGCCCCGCGATCGCATTCTGCACCTCACCTACCTTTGTCACGCCATCTCGGCCTGAGGTCCATCACCAGTACTCGTGAGTATGCGTTTATCTTGAGGCTGTGACACAGAGAGGGCCCTGATGCAGACCGAGCGAGTGCTTGTCGGGCTGCGTCAACCGAATGAGATGAATGGATGCCGCCCATTCTCGCTCCTGGGAACGCTATCTCTCTCGGCAATCTCTACTTCCCTGTACAGCGCACTTGCGCCAAGGCCCGGCCAACCGGATCGACAGGCACTAACTTTGTTCGTTTCATACATGCTCTTACCGGCTTTCTTTCTTTCTTTTCTTTTTTTTTTTTTTCGCTCTTCCACTTTTTCGCTCTTTGCATCGCAGCACCAAGCCCTGCATAGATCCAGGGCAGTTCCGCCGCTTTCCTCTCCAAACCCATCCGCCTTGTTCGCGTCTGCTTGTCGCCCGTCGTCATGTCGGCCACGCTCGCTCGCCTTGCTTGCCGGCGGGCCTCCCTGCTCCCCGTCCCTCCTTCTCCATTCGCGGTCACACGACGAGTGCCGGTGGCCATTCGCTCCGTGACCAACACTCCCTCTAGTACACGCGCCCCGTCGGGCACGCCCATCACTCCATCTGCCACTTCGCCCGCTCCAGAGGCGCTCGCAGGCGTGGCTGGCAACCCAGGCGCACAGATCCCTCGAGAACCGCCGTCGCCTGCCGAGGTTGGCATCGGGAAGGCTGCAGCTGCCGCCACCGGAGCGGGCGCCGGAAACAGTCCTCCGCCCTCCGGCAAGCCTCCCCGACGACGCCGCGGCTTTTTCCGCGGCCTTTTCCGTCTCGCCGCCGGTACGACACTTGTGGGCTTTGGAGTGTTCGGGTACTGCGTCTATGAGGGCAATCACCCGCCGGATCAGTTGCCCGTGGACCCGTCGAAGAAGACCGTTGTCGTCCTCGGTAGCGGGTGGGGCGCCACTAGCCTGTTGAAGAACCTCGATACGGAGGACTACAATGTGAGTTGGAGGTTCTTCGCCGTTCGAATCGTGCAGCGCTATGGCCCCACGTTGACGTCGCACCCCCTGTCTTGTTTGCCCCTCAGGTGGTCGTCGTCTCCCCGCGCAACTACTTCCTCTTCACGCCCCTCTTGCCCTCCGTCACGGTCGGCACCCTCGACAGCCGATCTATCATCCAGCCCACCCGCTTCTTGGCCCGGTTCAAGAGGCGCTATGTGCAGGTGTACGAGGCAGAGGCGGAGGATATCGACACCAAGAACAAGACCGTCACGTTCGAAGGTGCGTGTTCCCGCGGACCTGTCTTTGCGGCCTGTCTTCCTGCGAGTCGATTGGAGTGAATTGAGAGCTGGGCGATGACGAGTTTTCCCCATTCTGATTCCTTTTCTTACTCAGACAAGTCCGAGGTCGTCTCCTCCAACGCGAAGCTCACGATTCCCTACGACTATCTCGTCTTCGCCGTCGGCGCAGAGACCCAGACGTTCGGCATTCCCGGCGTGAAGGAGCACGCGTGCTATCTCAAGGAACTTTGGGACGCTGAGAAGGTCCGGAAGACGCTCATGGATTGGTGAGTAGTGCGCTTTGAGACGGACCTTTGTTTATTGGGACATGGATGGCTTAGCCTTTGTCTTCCTGGATCACCGCACGTACGCGCTTGAACAGCGTCGAGACCGCTGCGCTGAAGGACCAGTCGGAGGAGGACGTTAACCGTCTGCTGCACATGGTCGTCGTTGGCGGAGGCCCGACGGGTATCGAGTATGCCGGCGAGCTGCACGACTTCTTGGTGGACGACCTTCAGAAGTGGTACCCCGGTGAGCTCTTGCTCCCTGCGCTCGCTCTTGACTAGGCGATCGTGTGCGCACACATTCCCTTCCGACGTCGCAGTTCGCGCTGACGTTGATCGAGTCCATTTTCCGTCTACAGAGATTGCCAACAAGCTCAAGATCACGTTGATCGAGGCGCTTCCCAACGTCCTTCCTTCTTTCTCCAAGCAGCTCATCCAGTACACAGAGAGCACTTTCAAGGAGAACGAGATCGATATCCTCACCAAGCATATGGTCAAGGGCGTGCACAAGGACCACCTCGTCGTGCAGGATGACAAGAAGAACATGGTCGAAATTCCTTACGGCTTGGTGAGCTAAGCTGTCCGTTTCCAAAGGCCCGGCTTGCCCTAACGTCATCTACCGTTTCCGTCCTTCGCGCACCCAGCTCGTCTGGGCCACCGGCAACACCCAGCGTCCGATCACGCGCCAGCTCATGGCGACGTTGTCGGAGAAGCAGAACGTCAGGCGCGGCCTGCTCGTGGACGACTACCTCCGCCTGCTGGGCGCGGAGGATTCTATCTTTGCCCTCGGCGACGCGACGGCCACGCAGTTCGCCCCTACCGCCCAGGCTGCGTCTCAGCAGGGCGCGTACCTGGCGCGCGTCTTTGGACAGATGGCGAAAAAGGAAAAGCTGGAGCGCGCTCTGGAGGAGGCCAGGGTCGCTCCGTGGGCGGAGGGGGAGACGGAGGAGGCTCGGGCCAAGAGGCTCGAGTCGCTCGTCAAGCAGCTGAACAAGGCTAGCAAGGTCCGCCCCTTCCACTACTCTCACCAGGGTAGCTTGGCTTACATCGGCAGCGAGAAGGCCATCGCCGATTTGCCGTTCTTTCATGTGAGTCGTCCGCTGCCGTGGTCATCGTTTTCTGCTTTGCTTTCCTTCTGGTCTTCTGACTTTGGGCTTCTCGTCCTTTAACGTATCCCTTAGGGCAACGTCGCAACCGGCGGCGTGGCGACCTACCTCTTCTGGCGATCGGCCTACATCTCCACGCTCTACTCGCTCCGCAACCGGACGCTCGTCATTGCCGACGTGAGTGCGATTGCCTGCCTTGGCTTCCGGGTCAGCGAGGTCCAGCATGACGGGATTCACTCAATTTCTCTCTTGTCTTGCCCGTCTCTTCCACAGTGGGTCAAGGTCAAGATCTTTGGCCGTGACGTCTCTCGGGAATGAGCGCCCGCCTTCTCTTTGCTCTCAGCTCCAGCTCTGACACGGTACGCAGTAGACTATCTTCCCATCAAGCCCGTCGTCTCCTTTCCCTCCTGTCCTCTTCCTGCCCTTCTTCTCCCCTTTTCCATTTCTTCTGCCCGCGTCGGCAAAGTTTAGGCGCCTGGGCTAGTCCCCCATCGCTTTTCCCTCCTCCTATCTTGCTTCTTCACTGGCTCACAGAGCTTGCTCGCCGCCTACCCGCTTCGTGCCGACCCGACAAGGGAATGGTCGATTATGATTATTATAAACGCCGAGAACGACGGCGAACCAAAAAAAAATAGAATAGAAAAGAAAGGAGCCGAGCCGAGCCGGCGTTTTGAACACGTATGATACGCCGGTGGGGAGCGACGGGGCGGGACGGGACGCGACGGGCCGACGCCGACGGAGAGAAACGAACTGGGTCGGGATCGGCATTTTGAACCGTCCCGTCCACTGTATCTACGTATCTATCTTCTTTATCTATCTCTCTATCTATGCCGACCGACCCACCGACCGACCGAGCGGCCGGTCCGGCCAGCCGGCAGGCAGTCCTGCCGGGGATTTAATCGGGTCGGACCGGATCTCATCTGTCCGGTCGAGTTAGGTCGATCGGACGGACGGAAGGACGGCGAGCGGTGCTTGTCTTCGCCCGTGCGACGGGACACGTCCGGACAGACGGGGGGGGAGGGGTTACGGAGACGGGCTTGGGCGACGAAGAAACGGAAGGAGGAGCGAGGCGGGCTGGGCCGATGCGGTTTGTCTGTCTGTTTGTTTGTTTATTTATTTATTTCGTTCGTTCGTTTGTTTGCTCGTCTCGTCTCGTCTCGTCTCGTCTTTGCCTAAGCTCCGCTCTTCTCTTCTCTTCTCTTCTCTTCTGGCTTTGGCTGACCCCGAGCTCTTCTTGTTGCGAAATGGACGACCTCTCTCTCTTCTCTTCTCTTCTCTTCTCGGCCTGAACCTGACTTCTTTTTTGGTGTCGGATCCTGACTTGGGCCTCGACTTTGACTTTTCCGACTTGTGGCTTTGGCTTGGCTTTGACTTTGGCTTGTCTCGGTCCGGTCCGGTTCGGTTCGACTTGGTTGGGGGTTTGTTTGACCTTGGCGTGGCGTATGTAACTCGACTGGGGGGGGCGGGGGCTTGGCTTGGCTTGGCTCATTTGACTCGGGCTCATCCTGACCTGGCCTTGACTTGTGCCTACCTCCATTTCATCTCGGCCCGTCCTGTCCTGTCCTGGCTGGTATCAGAATTGATTCAAGTCTGAGAGAAACACAATCCATCTTATATTAGATAGGCCGGCACAAAAAAAAAAGGAAAAAGGAAAAAGGCCACTTTCGGGTCCAAGTCTGGCTAGCCAGCCAACTAATTAACCAAACCAATCCCAGAAGTTTATATGTATGCACCGGCTGGGATTCTTAACACTTGGCTTGGCTTCTTTGTCTCTGGTCCGTGTGTGCTAGGATGGATGGGATGGGGTGGAATGGAGATGGGATGGGTAGATGGACAGGGTTGAGGGGGGGCATGATATCCAGTCATTCCGTCAGTCAGTCAATCAGTCAGTCAGTCAGTCATTCCTGCCTTCCTTCCTTCTCGCTCGTTCATTTAGTAGGGCCGCTCATGCGTGCGACTTTTGGACAGGAGCATGCATGCGCGCGGTACCTCGCCTCGCCTCGCTGCCGAGGCGGAGATGGATGGCGGCTCGGCTCGCCGACAGACGGACTCGGTCGAAAGAGGGACGTGATGACATTCAAATCGGTAAAAGGGCGAAAGAAGAACGGGCGAAGGATGAAGGAGCGAGGACGGCCTATGACAGGGGTGGGGGTGGAATAAAGGCGGTAGAGACGGGCGAGAGCGCCGACAGTGGGCGACGCGAAGAAAGAAAATCGTGAAAAGGAAGGCGGTGGTGACTAAAAAGACAGAAACAGAAAAAGCATTCCAAGAGTGGTCAGGGGGAAAGCGGGGGACTGGGTAAGTATCCCAAAACAGCACATGAGAGAACGTAATTTGCGATCGATCGGCGGATTAGTAGACGGAAGGACGGACGGGAAGACGAAATGGCAGCGGTGGTGGCACAGGCCAGCCGGACGATGACGAAGGGCTGCCAATCGACGGTCAGAAAGACGAGGCGGTCGGACGATTAAGCGAAGACGGCGATCGCGCCGGCGAGACCAGCGAGAGCGGCGGCGCCCATGGCGGCGACGGAGGGGAAGCCGAGGATGGCAGAGGCGCCCGAGTTAGAGGAGGCGCTGGCGGTAGGAGAGGAAGCGGCCGAGGAGAGGACGCTGGGGAAAAGGAGTTGATGAACAGTCAACTGTCTGCGAGCGACTCAATGAGGAACGTAGGACGGCTACTCACGTGGCGTGCGTGCTGCTCGCGGCGCTGGACGAGGAGGAAGCAGCGGCGGAGGAGTGCGAAGCCGAGGAAGAGGTGGCGGCGGAGGAGGAGGCGGCATGGCTGGAGCTGGCCGGGGTGGAAGCGCTGCTAGAGGCGGGAGCGCTCGAGCTCGCGGCACCGCCGCTGGGCGAGGCGCCGAGGCACGAGGTGTCGGAGCTGGGCTGGATGGTGACGATGCCGGAGTAGTTGGGCACACCGGCCGAGTCGTTCACCTGTGGGGTGGATGGGAAGGACGGGATGAGCGATGCGGATTCGATCCAAGATCACACGGCCCATTCACGGCTGGGGTGCTGCCAAGGCGACCGCATACACACCTCGAGGGTGACCTGGGTGCCGGCGGCGATGTTGACGGTCCAGGTGTAGGAGCCAGTGGCGCCGCTCTGGTTCGGGAGGGCCTCGAGGGGCGCGGCGCCGGTCTGGCCGCCGGGGAGGACGCTGTGAGGGGGTTAGAGGATGAGGTGATCAGCCGTCCGTCTGTCCACCGCCAGCATGCCAAGCCATCCATGGAGACGTATCAGAGGGACGTCGGGAGGGACTGACCTCAAGAAGACGGTACCACCAGCGCCACCGCTCCACATGAGCGCGGCAGGCTGACACTGTACGAGGGCCGGGGGGGAGTTGATGATGATAGCCTTTGCGCCCTGGAGGGCTGCGAGGAGGGAGGCGAAGGCGAGGGGGGTGAAAGCAAACTTCATGTTGTGATGGGGTGGGGGAGAGACGAAAAGGTGGTAGGAGTAGGAGTAGGAGATGGAGATGGAGATGGTGATGGAGATGGTGATGGTGTCGGGAAGAGGGATCCGTCGCCGGGCAGTCAGTGGGCGGTCGGTCTATTTCAAGCCGGCGAGGGGCGGCTAAGGGGAAGGAGGGAAGGACGGAGGTCGGGGCCAACGAACGGAGGCCGAGCGAAGGAAGGGCCGAGAAGGGTCTGGCGGGCCGAACCGTGTTCCGTCAGTCAGTCACAGTCACAGTCACAGTCGCACTGACGCTCAGTCTCTGACTTCCATCATATCATCCTCCAGCGCATTCATTCATCCATCCCGACCATCACGTCACGTCAGTCAGTTCATTCGCACTCCCATCGCAGTCACGCACCGGACGCCAAGAGAGGGCGTCAGTGTGGAGAGCGAGCGAGCGAGAGAGAGAGCGGACGAGCGAGGCAGGGCAAGGAAACAGGAAACAGAAAACAGAAAACAGAAAACAGAAATGGGAAGAACTTCTACGCGACGGCTAGTAGAGCGGGCGACTCGACTTGACTTGACGATCCGGTCCAGCCTCGGTGGTAAGGAAGGGAGGAAGGAAGGACGACTAGGACTAGGCTGTCGAGTGCCACCACAGACAGACAGACACACGAGAGGGAGACTTGGATGGATGAACTAGTTGCCGTAAGCGCATTTGACTCGGCACACCACCCAGCATTAAGAGCGAAAAGAACGAAGAAAGAAGGAAAGAGGCGGGGATGCGAATGCGATGGTGATGCGATGCGATGCGATGCGGGAACGCCTTTTGAGTCCGTTCGTTCACCTCCAGCCAGCCAGCCGTCTTGGCGGATGCGATCCCATCCGACGCGATATCCTGTGCGATCCCATCCCAATTCCAATTCCAATCCCAAACGTTGCACGCAGCTGCCTATCTATGTTATGTACACATGGACAAGGATGGACAAATGGATGGGATGGGCGGATGGACGGATAGGATCGACCCGTTCGTTCGTTCGTTCGTTCGTTCGTGCTATCTATCCCCTTCCTCCCTTACGACCAACGTAGGCGCCCGCCCTTCTCCACCCACCCATCGTTACCGTCACACTCCAAGTCGGCGCAGAAAAAAACACGCACAGTGCTGCGCGATGCATCTCATCCATCCCTGTGGAGAAGGACGACCACCGACGTCTTCCAGTCCAGTCCGGCCCGACAGCGAGGTGAGCCGAGCAGACATTCATTCGCCTCCCTCCCTCGCCCGCTTGCGTCTTGCCTGTCTGTGCGCCGTGGTCGAGCGTCGATCCAAGCCCCACCCAGCCTACCTCCAGCCCAGGCCAGCCAAGGCCAGCCAGCGGAAGACCCGAGCCGAGGCACGCCAGACCGAGCCGAGCATTTGCAGCCGCGCCGCGCCGAACGAAGGAGAGGGAGGGCTAAGGAAGACGGTCTTGTTAACACGTTTTCTTGGCTTGCTTTCAACCCCCCCCACTCGTCCGCGCTGAGTTGGGCGATGACGACGGGATGACGATGACGATGACGGGGAGCCGCATACGTCACCGGTAGATACCGTCGTGGGATGCACGCCAATCCCACTCGGAAAGGACACCTCGAGATGAGAAAGCAAGACGACCTGGCCCTCCAACCGGTCGCCGCACGGGTCGTTGCTTCGGACCCGAGTCAGTCGTTGGCGTCGGCGGTTGCTCTGTCCAGGACGGACGTCGCAGCGCAGCTCGCTCCGGCTTGCGCCCGTCGGCGTCGTCCCGCGCCCGGGTCGACCGAAGATGGATGGTGGCGCAGGCGAGGCTGAAGGGAAGGGAAGTGAACTGAACGCGCTGTTCATATCCATTCCCTTGCTCGGCGTACGTCCTACCGCGTTACTATTGCAACCAAAGCCCGCTTCCAAAGTGTCCGGCGACGACGTCCCATGAACGCCCTCCGCGTCCTCCCTCGTCGCCCGCTCAGAAAAGAGCGGCGACAGAGCGTAGATCGAGCTTCCCTGGCCTAACTAACAACTGCTTCCTTCCCCACCTCGGCTTCGCCCCAGCCAGCCTTCTGATAGCGAGCAGCCGCAGCCCCAGCTCAATCACGTGACCGTCCTGCCTTCTTACGACGGCCCGACAACATTTAAGTACGTACGTTCGTAGTCGGCAGCTTCGTCGAATCCGCTCCGAGCCCTCACACGTCCCGGTGTAGGAGCCCCGCTTTCGTCCCTATACTCTTCTCTTCTCTCTTCTGTTCCTTTCCTTCCTTCCTTCGCTCAGCCGCCCGTTCGGCCTGCCGCCTGCGTCTCCGTCTGTGGACTGATCCTGATCGGTTTGTCGTCGGCTGACGCTTGAGCTCTTGATTGATTGTTGTCGGCAGTCGCCGTCGATAGCAGCAATGGCCAGACCATGACCCTGCTTGCTGGCTTGCGTAGGTACTTTGGGTTCACGTAGGCACGGGGGACTGGTTCGATACGTCTTAGCTGACGCATACCTTTGCTAGCGACTTGTCCAGACCGGCTATAGGTCACCCAACACTTCACTCATGCCTGCCTCTCGGCCACCACGTCCAAACCGCTCCGACGGCGGCTGGCACGAGCTCCGTAGGACGGAGGGCCCATCGAGGAGGCGCGAGGACGCACGCCCCATTGGACTCACCTCGACCTCATGTCCAAGCATCACAGCCCGTTCGTCCCCCAACGACAGTTCCCTTTCCGACGGTTCACAGCCGTCCGTATCTGTCTCCACCGCCGTCACAGCCAAGCGAAGCAAGCAGGCCTTCTGGCCGGTTTTACGTTTCTTCTCACTTTCCTACCTACTTACCATCCGCGCTAGATCCAATACATGTTCTCTCGAGATCGTACGCCCGACCAGGACCAGACCAGAGTGCAATAAACGGTTCCATGGCCGAATACGTTCCCCCCTCTCGCTTCGGCTCGCCCGCAGTGCCTCGAAACCAGATGCGGCACATGCGCCATGCAAATAGGAACACGCGGCCGCCGGTCCTGCTTACCCCACCCACCATATGGACGGACGGGTCGACCGATGGGATGGATGGTTCGTCCTTTGCAGCGCCTCTACGCTCCCCTCCCTCCCCATCTCACCCCATCTGTCCCAGAATCCACGGTTGGGGATGCGGGCCTCGCCGACATCGGCCGTCCGTCCACCGATAGATGATGGATGGGGGCACGTCGGGGACAGGGAAGAAGAACATGTGCTGCTCACCGTGTCTGTCGCTGTCGTCCCTCGTCTCTTTTGTCTTTCTTTCTTTCTTTCTTTCTTTCTCGTATCTTCGACCTGCGCTGCCCTTCTTCTCGCCAACGCCAACCACTTCTCTTCTCCCTCGTTCCCTCCCGGCATCATTCGTGCCGACGACGACGCCTCCCCTCTCTCTCTCTTCTCTCTTCCCCCCGTCCCCTCCAGAGTGCCGTCCAACCCTTGCTTGATGGCACCCCAGCATCAGCTTCGCCCTCCCTCTTCCACCTCCATCCACCGCCCCTCGCTATCTAAGATCCACCGGTCTCCCCGCCCACACACACCGCGACCGCCCGCTGCCTACAAAACTCCCGGCCCCTCGTCTCGTCGTCCTACCGCCGTCCGGTCTCCCCCAATCCATTCCATTCCATTCTGTCCGTCGGTCCGTGTACGAGGTCCGTCGTCATCACCGCTCTAGGTAGTCAGGGTCAGAGTTCGGCGTCCGAATCGGAGTCGGAGTCCAAGTGGAAGTGCGAGCCAGAGCTAAAGTCGGAGGAAGGGTAGAAAGGAGACTCAGAAAGGAGACTCGGCTATCTAGACTCTCCATCGTTTTCGCTCGACCGGGCGACGAGGGGAGCCGCTTGAATCCATCCATCCATCCATCCGTCCCATCTCCAATCCTCACACGCTCGCGACGCAACGGCCGAAGCAGTCCGTCTTGCGTCGTCGTCCGTGTGTCAAGCCGGACGACCTTCGTCGAAACCCGTCGCGTTCACAGGACCGCAAGCGGGGATGAGCAAAGCAAAGCAAAGCAAAGCAAAGGACCGCGAGTCGCGGAGGAAGGGGAGTGTATTGCATCATCGCGCGCACACGCACACGAGTGGCCGGATCGCGCCAGTCTAAACTAAAAAGAACCGTAAAAAACCGCTCCGGATCGAGCACGCAATGAACGACAGGGATAGAGAAGGCGAGGTCAAGACTTTTCAGATGGCGGCGGATCCGAAGAAGGAGAAGGGTTCGTGGAAGAAGAGGATGATGATGACGACGACGACGACTTCTTCCGACCCTCCACCTCGTCAGCGTACTGCTGCAAGATCTCGCGTTGGCGCGCCGTGAGGCTCCTAGGGATCTGCACGTTGAGCTTGACCACCAAGTCGCCCTTGTCATCCTTGTACAACCTCTTGATCCCTCTTCCCCGCAGCACCATCTCCTCGCCCACCTGCGTCCCCTGCGGCACCCGCACCTCCACCTCGCCGTCCAGCGTCGGCACGCGCACCTTGCCGCCCAGCAAGGCAATGTGCACCGGGATCGTCGTGTCGTGGTACAAATTGGACCCTTGTCGACGGAATTGGCGCGACGGCTGCACGTTGATCCGCACATACAGAGAGCCCGGAGGGCCGTTGCCGCTGATCGGCGCGTCGCCTTGCCCGTCCAGGCGGACCTTCATGCCGTCGTCCACGCCTGGTGAGAAGCGAAAAAGGGAGACGACGGAGAGATCGCATTTCAGCGATGCAAATAGACAAAGAAATAACGTCACCTAGGGCGGCATTGAATGACAGCCCTTCTCTCACCCGCTGGGACTTTGACCTCGACCGTCTTGCGCGACTTGACCCTTCCGATGCCGTCGCAGCTCGTACACTTGTCCTCCGGCTTGACCTGCGTCCCTGCGCCCCCGCAGCTGGGGCAAGTGCTGGCCATCTGGAAGCCTCCCTGGATGACGAACGTCCTTGTGCCCGTACCCTTGCACGCCTCGCACGTCATAGGCTTGGCCTTAGGCTTGAGCCCGCTTCCGTGGCAGGAGGTGCAGGGTACGATAGGGGCGATGGTGACCTTTTTTGTCACCCCTCGAGCGGCGTCGAGGAAGCTGATGTTGACGGCCGTCTCGATGTCCTCCCCTCGAAAGTCCCCCGCTCCGAATCCGGCCCCACCGGCCGCCCCGGCACCGGCGCCCATACCTCCGAACATGCCACCGAACAGGTTCTCGAAGATGGAACCCGCGTTGCCCGCGTTCGCGAAGCCGCCAAAGTCCTGGAAGCCGCCAAAGCCACCCGCTCCGAACGGCCCGCCGCGGCCGCCATAGGCCGCGTTGGGGTCGAAGCCTGGCTGCTGAGAGGCGGAGCCGTACATATCATACGCGTTACGTTTCGACTCGTCGCTCAAGATCTGCGAGGGAGAACGGACACCGACGTGAGTCCCGAGTTCCACAAGTCAAGCTGATGGGACGGCACTCACGTCATAAGCGGCCTGAATCTCAACAAACTTCTCCTGTGCGCCTTTCTCCTTGTTTGTGTCGGGATGATACTTCTTTGCAAGCTGAGAATGGCGGGAAAGCGTACGCGCGCGATTCGAGAGGCTTGATCAGCACGAACAGCACAATCTGGAACCCACGAGCGAATCCGCTCACCTGGTAGTAAGCCTTCTTGATGTCGCTTTGCTTCGCATCCTTCGGCACGCCTAGCACTTTGTAAGGATCTTTGTGCTCAGCATGCGATGACGAGGACGAGTGCACTGCCCTCTGGCAAAGTGGAAAGCGCCAACCGAACGGCCCCGAAGAATCAACCAACAGTCAGATATCTAATATACCAGCCTCGCTAGATACCCACCTTCTGCTGCCAGTACCCGGTCCAAGTCCTCTCCGGTCTGCGGTTGGGAATGCCGGACGCAGGGTTCGCCATGCCGCACCGCCACGCCTCGCCGGGAGCGCTGCCCCGCGGCGGCCCTCCATGGAACTGGCGGGCGGCAGGGCACGGCTGAGCATGCTGTGTTGCTGCCCTGGTGCATGATGGTCGAGGAGCTGAGGCGAGCGCTCGAATGGCGGCATGCGAGTGGCGAGGGGAGTGCATGGCCCCCGGTTGCAAGTTGTGGCTTGGCTGGTCAGTCGGTCGGATCGGGTTCGAGCTGAGGGCGAGGGAAGACGAGACACGAGGAGGAAAGGTCAGGGCGAGGTCATAAGACGCGGGCGATGTTCCCAGCCGTCTCGCGCAGGACAGGAAAGCATTCTCTCGCTCACCCGTTGGTGGTCTTGCTTGTCCTCGTCGTCTGGAAGCTTCGGGATCAGACTTGGCTGCTGAAAAATGGATTGACAATCCGCTTATCCGCGCTCATATCCGACGCCCATGATCGGTGATCTTGCAATGAGCTCATTTCATTCTTCGTTCCGTCCTTCCCTCCTCCCCTGTCCCGATTAGAATGCTCTCGCAGCTAGCCTGAGCCCAGCATGCCCAGCCTCACAGAACTTATGGATATTGGCCGAGCAGGCGCAAAGGAGGAGCAATCTTCCCCATCCGTTGCTGGGCCATCGCGAGTGTGTGCTTTGTGAGTAGCCAAGAAAGCGAGCATCGCCGGAGACCAAGCGACCGAGCGAGCATGGCTCAACGACTCCGACGTTCACTCCCCTTGACACCGATTTCGCAGCTGCAAACGCCAGTTTTCTCGCTACACCTGCCCGACATGCAACGCACCCTACTGCTCCCTCGCCTGCTTTCGCTCCGACGAACATCAGGCGTGCACACAGACTTTCGCCTCTCGCACCTTAAGATCGGAGCTCGGCCCGGAGCAGAGGTCAGCGGACCCAGAGGAGAGGAAGCGGATGATGGAGATGCTTAAGCGCTTCGAGGCCGCTCAGCTTGCTGAAGAAGAGGGTTTTGAAGAGGAAGGAGAAGTGGATGAACAGCTCAGAGCCGGTGAGTGCAGGTTGTGGCACAGAGGTACATTCCGGAAACCCACTGAACCTTGCCTCTTTGTCCTTCTCGTATCACAGCCGAGTCCTCGTCTGACGCCAAATATCTGCTCGACCTCCTCACACCTTCCGAACGCGAGTACTTTGAACAATCCCTCTCTGACCCGGCGAAAGCGCAGGCTCTGCTTCGAGACCTCGAGATGGAAGAGCGACATGGGAGAGAGGAAGCGCAACATCTCCTTCAGGACATGCTCGCCTTCCGGAAATCCCAAGGTGGGGTTGAGCAAGGAGACCTGGAAGAGCCTCTACCGCACTTGGACGTCGACGGAGCTGTACGTCCTTGGTGGGAAGAGGCGGAGCCGTCTCAGGCGACCGATCCAGAAGTTCCCCTGAACGCCTGGATGATCGAGCAGCTCACGTCGCTCCAGTCTGCGAGCCGTGCCGGTGATGGGCATGGAGCGAAGGACAAAGGGAAGGGACGAGATCTGACCTACAACATCGTTGCTGTATTGTAAGGCGTCTCACTCCTCATCGGCAAGCTTCGCTGTCTTCTTGACTGTCGAGCTGACTCGTTTACCGAGTACTGTTGTCGCCTCTTTGTCGTCAGCATGGCTTATGCGTACATTTTACGACATCTCACTCTCTCATCATTCACCTCTCTGCTGAGTGATTCCTCACCTTTGCGCACGCTCACAAACACGCAAGCCGTCTTTACGCCGCCATCAGCAACGGAAAACGATCAAGACCGCCGCTTCGCCAAGCATCTCTTTTCTAAGCTAGTCCCCTTCCTCGTCGCCAAATCCCAGCCCACGGCATCAGAGAAAAGAAGTTCCGGACGGCAAAACGAAGATACGGCAGACGAGAGCAGGACGGTGTATGCCGGCCTGGAAGAGGCGTACGTCACTCTGCTGACTCGCCTCGAGTCTGAAAACCGTGGAACCATCGAGCAGGTAGGTGGTGGCCCAATCGATTGCCCATCACGGTTCGCCGTGGCATTTTACGTCAATTTGCTCATCAACCTTCTCTTCTCTTCTCGTCGTTTCCTTCGCTCAAGCCGGACGCGCTTTTGTCCCTTCTCCTGCGAGATGCACTCCGTCTCCTTCGCCCGTCTAGCGTGGTTGTTTTGCCCTCCGAAAGCGAGCGACGCCTCGAAAGCGGGTGGCTGGAGCGGCAAACAGCGATGCGGGCTTTTTCAGATATCTTGCTTCTCTTCTCGTCTTCATCACGACAGCCGACGGCAACATCGCCATCAGAAGCAGCGACCGAAGGAGAATCTGAGCATGTCCACCTCGCAGCGGAGTCGACGCCACCACCGCGCATGACACCGGCGGTGCATAAGCTCCTCTTCTACGCCCAGCACGTCTTGTCGCTCTCTCCGGGTAGGTTGACCCAACTCACCGAGGAGCTGGAGCGCGAGTCTGCACGGTTAGAGGCGAGCGCTACGGCGGGGGTGGGAGAGGGACCGCCCACGGCAGCGCCGCTGCGGTCAACGATCGTCCAGCCGCGCGAATCGTCTGGGAGTTTGCCCTTGACGAGCAGGGGGCCTTTGGTGGAGGCCTTATGATTACGTTGAGGGTGCGATCGGAACGGTGTGGTGCGCTATGTACGATACATGCAGTCGGTGTTTGTACACTTACTCGCGCTCGAGCGCTCTGCCCTGAAGATGAGATTGCGGAAAGGAGGAAGAGCGAAGGGCTTTCCTTGTTTGCTACAGCGGTGAACGGCGTCGTCCCTTTCCCTTTCCCTTTTGAGTGGCTCAAGCTCCGCGTCCGTCCATTCACAGTACATGGATGAGCCTTACGATGACGGAAGAATGGATGGCGAGCATGACGCACACTGGAGTACAATACACGAGGACAGCGCGACGAGAAGATCGGACGCTTACGTAGAAATGTGGCAAAGATGGGGAGCGTTGAGCGTGAGATAAAAGAAAAGGATCGGACGACGCTGCGTATACGAAGGAAGAAAAGTGTAGAATAGGGTGAAATTGTTCGACGTTGATGCTTGCCGGCGCGGAAGGACGGCCGGCAACGGA
The DNA here is from genome assembly GCA_029717555.1 of Peribolospora baueri. Lineage (NCBI taxonomy): Eukaryota > Fungi > Basidiomycota > Peribolosporomycetes > Peribolosporales > Peribolosporaceae > Peribolospora > Peribolospora baueri. Next base: position 33,980 of record JAMDHS010000090.1, on the reverse strand, counting down.
CGTCTCAAAGGAAGAGGCAGGCTCCGTCAATGGTGGTTCCCCCTCATTCCCATCAGCAAGAAGCTCTCATAACTCGTCTCGCTTCCGTCGAGCGCGACGTCGTATCGCTGTACCTGCGAGACCGACGAGCAGGGAGGGCGACGCGAGTCAGTCAGCCGAGTTCGCTCTCATGGGCTCACGCCGATCGAGTCGGCACTTCCGGCGCTCCGCTGGGGTGGATTCCAACACACTCACCTTTGCAAATCCATTGATCACCTTTCTCCAATAGCACGTGCCGCTCGCCGGCGTGATGTAGCTGAGACGCACGAGCGAGCGCACGTCAGCGAAGCGTCCCAGCTCTCGAGGCCAAGGCGACAAACGGCGGGGGATGGAACGAAAGGGGATAGCTTTCTCACCGCTTGCGGAAAAAGTTCCACTGGTTGTCCGCGATACTCTTCGCCTTGTCGTCGTTCTTCAACAGAACATCCATCACCTCCGGTAGGTGCTCCCAGGGATTACCCCAAGTCTTTGGCAAAAGGACAATGTTCTGCTCTGGGCTGTCCCAGTCTGCGTTGAAGAGATGGGTAAAGTGCTCGATCCAGCGAGGCTCATGGGTGATGATGACGGAGTGGCAGTTTTGAAGGTATCGCAAGCGGCCGGTGTAGGTGTTGCCGTCGGGGACGGCGTGGAACTTCCATCTGCAGTGGTCTTCCATCGAAATGGTGTTGACAGGAGCTGTCAGAAAAGAAAAAAAGGCCGCCGAGGGCGCGAAAGCCGACGTGACGTCTGTCAGAACGCGTCGTCTCAACACACCGCGACGCGAACCGAACGGCGTGACATCTGGGCTTCGTCACTCACAGCCCCAGTCTATTCCTTGGACATTGTCCCATTCGTATCCGTGCGCGGCGGCGACGAGCGCATCTCGGTCGGCGGTGCCCACGGCCATGGAGCCGCGCCACAGGAGCTGATTGTGCTTTCCCTTCCAGCCGACCTCGTCTTCGACACGCTGCATATTTTCTCGGAGTTGTGTGTACGAGCCGACGTGCTGGCGTTTAAAAAGAAGAAACAGCCCTCGTGGTGGTCAGGTTGACGACGAGCGGAGCCGAGCGGAGCGCGAAGAAACGGACCGCCATCGTCTGCGGCTCCTCCATCGCTTTCTCGGCTCACCTCGGGCCAGGAGAACCAGGCGTAATCGGGCATGAGCCAAACGTCCTGCTGATCGGACTCGCGGTCCAATCCAAACTTGCCGTTGCGTCCCCAATCCTGGAGGCCCATGCAGAACTCGACGTCGGGCAATCGCTCGCGCGAGGTCATGACGGAGAGGTAGAGGAAGGCGAGGGCGGCTTGGGAGCGGGTGAAATCGGACGGCTTGTAGTATTTGAGGTAGACGGTGTTGTTATGGATGACGACGCGGGCGTGCGTCCAATCGGGATCGTCGCAAGATTTGTCCAGGTACTCCCGAGTGAAGCTGTAGAGCGGAATGGGGTCAAGGGAGTACGATTCGAGTTCGGCTCTTTCATTTGCTAGGCCCACCCTCTCCAATTTACGACCATAACCAGCTAGCGTCCTGTGATACGTCCTAGGAACTCACGGGTTCTTAGTGTAATAGTCTACGCTTCGATCGATGTCCTTCCAGAGGCCGGGGAAGAAGGCGTCGCACTCGTCCTCGGTGAAGGTGAGATCGTTTTCATTGAACGGTGCCCAGTACGACAAGTTTGTCCTCCCGCCGGCGGTGGCCGACGAGGTCGAATGGCTCGGAAACGGGAGATGATGGGTCCAAGAAGCGGGTTTGAACTTGCCGGCATATTTCCAAACTTGCTCGTGCCGGCCTCCGACGAAGGCGAAGAAGAGAACGAGGGCGATGAGGAAGAGGGCGATGGGGATCCAAAGGGTGCGAGATCGGCGGCCCAAGGTCTTGTAGAACGGCTGGCGACGAGAGGGAGGGAGCGCCTCCTCGTCGGCGACAGACAGCGGTACCGCGTCCAGATCCTCAGTTGATCGCACGGGAGCATAGCTGGAGAAGATGGCCATGACAGCCGACGTTCGGGATCGGAGACTGTGGGTGCAGGTCTGCGTGCGTCAGCGGGGACGACCGGGGACGTTCACGTCCAGCACGGAAAGGTCGAAGGGCAAAGCAGAACGAAAAGCAAGAAAATAAAAGTGATAAGAGACTGGTCGTCTGGGATACGAAGAGAAGGACGTGAAGGTGAGCAGAGAGGGGACGTGAGCGTTAGCAGCGAAGGGGGGCGAAAGGAAAAGGCAACCTTGCACATCTGCGTGCGCGCGCTGCGCTGTACCCGTACAAGCACGGAAATAGACTGCCCGAGTGTTCGACATTGCGATGTGGCGGTGAGTTCGGCCCAGGGCTGCCAAGAAGGAATAGAATCCATCAGCGCTTCGATCGTCGACGTCCGCACTGACGAGGCGAAATAAAGCTGCCGCCGGTCTGTGCATCTACTGCGGCAGGCCGCGCTGTGGGACCCCTCCTGTCCACCATCCTCTTCCTCCCTTCCTCACCATCACCGCATCCCAGCGTTGCGATCTCCTTTGCAGAGAGTGCGCCTTGCAAGCGTCGCTTGACCAAGCTACCGCTGAATTAGCGCACCACGTCTTCTATTGATCAAGGCAGCGAGACAACGGCCCTACATCGCCAGTCGTAGCCGCACGCACCGTTCCAATACCGCGACGCCGGCCGCGGCGGATTGGGGTCCGTGCGATATGCGACACCGCCGGCTCGCAACGGTCGCTAATAAAAAATTACAGCCGGTTTTCCGACGCCAATGAACACAGCCGCGCTTTGCCGCCGGTGATCCAACTGCGCCATGCGACGCTTCGTTCGCCCGCGGCCGGCCATCCGTTTGTGAGTCAAACTCAAGGGTTATTAAGGGTAAGGACGCGCTCGGTCAAGCTCAAGCTAGCTCACTGACGCCAGCGACAGCGTGTAGTTCGACTTGCACCGCCCGCCCGCCCACCCCCTCCCCGGCGGCCAACTTGGCCTGATTCCCAACAAGATCGACATAACCGCCCCTCACGGGCATTCTTCTATGAGGCGTAGATTGCTCTCGTTTTACAGACTCTGCATCGGGGCCAACTGCAGTTTTGTACAGACCACCAGTCCCGCCGCGTGCCAACGCTCGCCGAACCGCTCTGTTTCGCAGGCAGAGCGTCATGCCGGCCCAGCCTGGCCCGACATGGACGAAGAGGAGGATAAGAATAAAGGCAGAAATGCCGAGGAGGCTGCTCGAGCAGAGGAGCGCAGCGCGGTCCAAGTTCACGGCCAGCGTCCGTGTGAGCCTGACAAAGGGATTTGGGCGGGGTGAAAGCCAGGCAGGCCGACGAGCAATACAGTACGTACAGAACGGCAGCTATGCCAGCTATCGCTTGTGAGTGGAGTAATACAAGTCTATCGCCTTTTTGACCGCAGCCATCGTAGGAGCGAGCGCCTGGAGGGAGCGAGCGGCAAGGTAAGGCACGCGAGGTGGGAGTCAGCCGGGGTCGCCCGTCAACGCAGCCAGCCAATTCGAGGAACCGAATATCAGGACACGCACCTCCTCTACCCTCTCCCCCGCGATGCCCATCCCCTCGGCAGCCTCACGGAGCGCCCTCTTTCTCTCCCCCGTCTTTTCCAAACTGGCGATCATCCGCTTGGCTTTTGCGTCCTTTTGCTTGGGCGTAGCGGCGCTCGCCGGCGTCATTAGCTGGTCTGGCTCTGGAGGGAGCGTGGCGGACCAGTACTGGCGAAGAAACTCGGTGGTCGTCGCGTGGAAGGTCGAGAGTGGTTGTTGGAGATCCGCCGGGAGGGTGTCTGCGGTTTCAGTCATACGAAAGCAAATGAGGTGGTTGTCAGAAGAGGATGGCACTGGACGACCGTTTTTCGAAAACTTTTTTATTTCCTTTCTGCCAGTCACCTTTGCTCTTCTTCATCTGACTCTTGATCTTGACGTTTACGAGCATCTCCCTCCACGCTTGCTCCACACCTTTAGCGGCAGGTCGGAACTGGAGGAAGCCATCAACCCGTCAAAGCTTCAACGCTCCGGTCCACAGGGGTCGACGGCCGGCATGCACTCACGTTGCCGAGGTCCAACTCCCAATGCACGAACTCTTCTTGCGTCTTCTCCAGCAGCTGCTCGACCTCCTGCGAGGGATCAATCCGAACGGGAAAGGAAGGAAAGGGGTTCATCGCATGTAGGATGGAGCCGAACGACAACCCATCCAGTCGGGTATACGCACCTCCTTGGACCTCTCTCTCCTCCCTCTACTGCCCTGCTTCGACCCGGCGCCTCCCTCGAAATACCGCTGCTGATCGCGCATCTCGAGCAGGATACGGTCAATCTGCACCGAGTCTTCCAGGTCGTCGATCACGATCGAAGGGTAGTAGCCGGCCGGCTGGCGAACGAAGTCGTGGGGAAAGTCATTGAGGCAGGACAGGGTGGACAGGACAAGAAGCCCGACCACCGGGCTGACGGGTCTACTCACGTCGTTCTGATCCACTTGGCCGTCCACACAGTCGTCCACTCGTCGTCGTTTCACATACTGCCCCCTACGAAGATCGAAGCGTACGGGTCGACGAAACATCAACTCTCTGTCTCAATGCCGGCAGAGGCAATTCTGCTTCGACTCACAAGGCCGAATCGAGCAATCTGGCCGAATGGTCGTTGAATCTTCTCATCAACGGCAGCGTCTTTCGCTGTCCTCCTGCCTGCATCGTCCAGTCTCTGCGGTTTCCGGTCTGTTCGATGTCGGAAGGTCGTCAGCGGGGGAAGATGGTGCTGTTCAGCCAATCATGCCATCCAGCAAGTCAGGGCTTCGGTACAAGACGTGACGTGCGTTATGAAGGGAGATATGGCTGACCTCTTGGTGGTCCTCTTCTGTTGCACCAAGATCGAGGAGCCGGTCGTGCGTCTCGCCGACGGCGTGTCTGGGCTCCAGCTCTGAAGTCCAGGAAGAAGCGTGAAGGACCGTGAGCATGACGCCGTTCCTAACGCGTCGGTGACCTAAAAGATGCGCAACACTGACCGTCATCCTCGGCCTCCAGGTATCGGTCGAAGATAGGGTCATCCCGAATGATGTGGTGCGAGGCGGCCGCACGAACAGAAGTGCGATTTCGGTTGAACAGCTTGGAACGAAAGTAGCGTTGCCAGAACTCTTCTTCCGAGAGCTGAAGAAGGCAGGTATGTGGGGTTGGTCAGCAGGTGCAAAGAGAAGCATGTGCAGATGTGCGCGCCTATGCCGAGATCCAAAAGAAGAGATCGGACATCCACCTCGTTGGGAACGTTTTCATCATATGCCCTCTGCACGTTCGGATACTGTTCGAATATGTCGTGCACGAGCTGAGGCGTGATCTTGAGTCTCACTTCGCCGTTCTCCGCCGTTGTGATCTGCGGATCGACCAGCTGAGCGGAGCGACCTTTCTTCTGGGACTCTTGGACGAGCTCAGCGCGGATGAGATTCTGCCGAGGTGGAAATGACTCAGTGAGACTTTGCCCGTAGATCCAGCCGGGTGACCATGCAAGAACGAAAAAAATACGTCAACGCACCTCCCTACCCTCCCAAAACTCGGCCTCTGTGATCTGCTTGCCCATGACAAGCTCTTTGAACAGCGCCCCGAGCTCCTTGTTCTCCTTCAAGAGCTTGCGCTTGAGGTGTCTGTTGTCCACACCGGATCTTCCCGCCTCTGGAGTGTCTCTGGCCGAAGTGGTTGTGGACGTCAGCGCCGGTGTCGCGCCCGCACCAGTGACGCCTGCGCTCGCAGTCGGCCTGGGCGTCTCTGCGGTTCTTGCGCCGGAGACCGGAGTGCCGGCCCCGCTGGGAGGGACATCGGCCTTGTTAGCTGCCTCGGCGGCGCGATTGGAGGCGACAATCTGCGTGAGGTCGGCTTTGAATTGCTCCTTATCTGAGACGGCGGAAGAGGCGTTGGTAAAGGTGAAGTTGACGTCGTCTTTGTTTCCCGCAGCGTCGGTGATCGACACTCGCAACTTGGATTGCGGCGCTCCGTCTTTGGAGACGAACAGTGCTGGCGGGGTGGCGGATGGCAGAGGGGTTGAAGGCAAAGGCCATTAGTTGCTCCAATCTACTTTTCCTTAAAGCTGCCTCTCACGCAGCTCCCAAAACATCTCGTTTTTCCTCTCTCCCGCTCACCGGCGACGCTCCTATATGGCACCACTACTGTCGGCTTCTCCTGCCCAGTCTCGGTCCAGGTGAGCTTTGCAGTGGCCCCATCAAGAAGAAGAACTCCGGTTTTCTTCTTATAGCTCGCAGCAGCTTGACGGGAGTGCGTGTGTGTTGTCCTGTCCGCCATGGCTGCCCGTGGAGGATGAAGGTCCGGCGAGGCAGCGAGTCGCTCGTTCCGGACGGCTGCGATCGCGTGCACGAGCTCATGCTTGCGGAGACGAGCGGGCATAGACGGGCGAGAGGTGGCCGAGGGCGATCGGCTCGGTCGTCCGACGATCGCCCGACGTGCCGACGTGCCGACGAAGGCCGACCAAATCCGACCAAATCCGACCAACTCCGAGCTCGGCAAGCGGGCACCTCGGCACTGAAAGCGACTGCGGCGGCTAAAAAGCTACTTTTTACCCGAGCGGATCGGGTAGAGCGAAAGGCAGAGATGATCAGATCAGATGAGATGGGGGCGACAGAGAGAGGAAGGAGGGGAGTGAGGTCGGAAAAGGGGAGAGAGAGTGTGTATATCTACAGGCGACACCATCGACATGCGTAACGTCCTGTCTCCGCTTGATCAGCAAACCCTTTCTTCCCTCCCTCGTTCGACGATCGCTCGTCCGTCTTTCGCTTCTCTTGGGAGCACATGAGAGGCAGACAACGCATGCGAACATGAAACCGCCGCCATTATCGTCCCCCGCAAAAACGAGGACGGGGGCGTCGACCGCCGCCGCCTCCTCTCCTGCCTTCTCCCCACTCGCTCCTTCCCTCTCCCATTCCTCCTCTCGCTCCGTGTTCAGCTTCCGTGAAGCTACCAGGGAGACCCTCGAGGTGGGCGCCAGCAACGAAGGCGTTGAGGGCGCGATGGGAGGGCCGCAAGGTGACCGGGCCGGGGGCGTGGACGAAGGCGACGAAGTGGAGGACCTCACTGGCGAGAGGACCGACGCTGTGCATCAGCCCGTCGAGAAGAGCATGGAGGAAGGTCGTGTCGCGTTTCCAGAGACGCCTCGATCAGAGTCGACAGGGCAGGTCACGGTTGCTGCGCAGAAGAGGGAAGAGGCGGAGGGACGACCAGACTCGAGGGACCACAGCGAGCGCCCTGAGAGTGGTGGCACCGCCGGTGATGACCAGACTGGCTCAGACAAGAGGAAGAAGGAAAGCAGTCAGATCCAGGATCAGACGAACCTCTTGCCCACGAAGCAGGTCTGTCCCTGTCTTCCGTCCTTTCGTCTTGCCCACCTTTCGGTCGAGCTTAGACAACCTTTAAAAACGGATCTACCCGTGGAATCGTACCGACCTTCGTCTTGTGTCCCCTTCTTCTTCGACACAGATCATCACCGTCTTCATGGCGCTCTCTCTCGCCCTCCTCTGCTCCCTCCTAGATCAGACCATCGTCTCCACCGCCTTGCCAAAGATCGCCAGCGCGTTCCACCAAGGTCAGGATAGCGCTTGGGTTGGAACAAGTTATCTAGTCACCAGTACGGGTGAGTGCTGGGACCCGTTGGTTCTAGCGCTGTGCTTTGCAGGGCGAGTGGAGGCACAGACGCAGACGACCGGCTCACAGCTCTTTTACCGTCTTCCCGCAACGCGAAAAGCTTTCCAACCCTTGTACGGACGCTTTTCTGATATCTTCGGTCGCAAGAGCGTCATGATCTTTGCCCTTGTCATGTTTCTGTGAGCTCGCGCTGTCTTTCGCGCATATCATTGTCCATCCTCTTCTGGTCTACTGGTTCCGAACAACCTTGTTCGCTGAGCCTGCAACGTCGGACACTGTACGCCTGTCCTCCACCCACACTTTCGTACGCATGATTTTCACCTTATCCAGCATCGGCTCAGCCCTCTGCGCCGCCGCTCAAACGATGACCCAGTTGATCACATTCCGAGCCATCGCCGGCATTGGCGGAGGTGGAATAGTGACGCTCGTGATGACCATCGTCTCCGACGTCGTCTCTCTCAGAGAACGGTGAGTTTGCTTTTGCAAGGTCGTTTCCGAAGAGGACGTGTGTTTGTCAGGCATGGATTTAAAGCTCAAACGCTTTCATCAATCACTCGGTCTCCCAGAGGCAAATACCAAGGTATTTTGGGATCCGTCGTGGCCATCTCCAACTCTGTCGGCCCGTTGCTTGGTGGTGTGCTGAGCGAAGCTAGCTGGCGGTGGTGGTGAGTCGTCTTCTTTTTCCCGTTTTGGCATTTGAACGCTCCATTTGTACGCAAGAGTCAACATAGTTGGGCGATATAACTTGTTTGACCCTCTTTTGCCCTTGCAACTACGCGGTCCCGCGGTCCCGCCCATATCAGCTTCATCATCTCCGTCCCCCTCACACTCATAGCCACAGCTGTGATTGTCTTCCTCCTGCCTCTGAAACGAGTCAAGGGCGACGTCAAGGGTAAACTGGTCAAGGTCGATTGGTGGGGCACTTTCCTCATCCTCGCCGCCACCATCCTCATCTTGCTGCCTTTGAACTGGTAAGTGTACTCGTCCGCCTGCTCCCTGTCGTCATTCGCAACCCGGTCTCCTCACCGCATGTCTACCTTCATTGAATTCGCAGGGGCGGAACGACCTACCCTTGGTCCTCGGCGCACGTCCTCTCCACTCTGATCATCGGCTGTGTCCTGATGATCGTCTTCTGCTTGGTCGAGTGGAAGCTCGTCTCCTTGCCCATCATGCCGATGCACTTGTTCAAAGTCTGTCGATCAAGTCACCCCTTTCTCGCTCCCTGGCCCCAACGCTGACCTGCTGCCTTTCCTGCTTTTTCCTGTCCTCGAAGAACGTCACGATTTGCTCAGTGATGATACAAACATTGATGAATGGTATCGTCCAGTACTGTTTGCTTTACTTCGTTCCCCAATTTTATCAAGTCGTTCGAGGCTATTCTGGCGTACTCGCTGGCGTCATGCTTCTCCCCCTCATGTTTACTCAGAGTGAGTGGTCTTTCCTCTCCTTGTCGCAACCGGTGCGCGTGCTAATATGAGACCACAACTGTCATTGTTCATTTCCCGTGTGACCAAATCTTCATTCAAAGGCATTTGCTCCACCATTGCTGGCATCGTCGTCTCCCAAACGGGCCGATACAAAGCGATCATTCTCACTGGCTTCGTCCTCTTCACCCTTGCCGTCGGCTTGCTTGGCCTTTTCGAACCCTCCTCGCCCGTGGGACAAGGCATCGGTTTCCTTCTCATCGCTGGCGTCGGCGTTGGCGGTACGCTCCAGACAACCCTCATCGCAGCGCAGGCCGTCGTGGAGAGGAAGGATATGGCAGTCGTGACCGCATTACGCAACTTTATCCGACTCCTCGGCGGGACTATCTCGCTGGCCATCTGCTTTGCCATCCTCAACAACTCGCTTCTTTCCAATCTCAGGGGCCTCGGCTTGGACGACGGGACGATCTCGGCCGTACTCAACGATCCTACTGTTGTCTATTCGAGGTTGAACGTCGATGCTGCTACGCGCAGCGCCATCATTGATGCCTACACTAAAGGCTTTCACAATGTGAGCGTCATACACCGTCCACTAGTCCGCTTGCCCTTTCCCTACGATGCTCATCTTCGTTCCGCATTGCGCCATGGCAGGTCTTCTATTTCGCAACTGGTGGGCATAATCATTTATAGCGAGAGTCTTTTCAGGCGGGAAGACTGACGATATCTTTTGTGTTCGTATCCCTTGCCTCCCCCTAACCTTCAGCGGCGTGTGGCGTTGCCCTTGTGAGCGTCCTCTTGGGCGTGCGGGAGACGAATCTCTCACGCGACGACGAGGAGGAGCTCAAGGCCCGGGGCAAAGAGTGGGCGGAGAAGCAGAAGGAGAAGCGTCGGAACAGAAGGAGTGCCGCAAATACGCCTTTGTCCACCACTCGCCCCGCATCCCCGGATGGCAGTCCTGTGACAGATGACCCCTCCCAGACAGCACTGTCGACGCCGCCGTCCTCTCGGCGGCCAGAGCGGTAAAAGGTATCCGTTGGTCCGGTGACGAGATGGCCGAGAAGGACAGTGGCAGCTTCGAGAGTAGCGAAGCTAGGATAACAACGTTTTCCATTTTCCCGGCTGGATCTTCATGCACTCACGCATCCGCCCAGGAACACTAGACACCATCATCTGAGAAGAGCTATCCCGGCCGGCGTCGCTTCCTTACCATTCTGAATGTAGACTAGATCTCATCACAGCGGACTAACTTACACGGGAATTCAGGCGTACGCCTACACAGATGTCGAGTCATCTTCCCATCGTCGTTCACTAAGAGAAGGTACGGTTCAGACCGTCTCCAATTCTGCATTGGCATAAGATCGTGAGCCGCTCTACATACAAAGCGCGCTCGCTTTTGGGTGCATCTGTTCCTCAACTGCCCAATCTTCTTATCATCTCCCCGCCCCCGGCACGACGGGAGAAGACACGGCAAACAGATCGATGTCGTCGTGATCGTTCTCGTCCAACCTCACTCTACTGGCGCCCGCCTCGTGAGTTGTCCGTCCCTGCCGCGGGCGAGAATTCCGGCGTGGACGGCGAGGCGTAATATGACCCATCGGCTTAGGAGCGAGGGTACGGGCTCGGTCGGAGTAGGAAGCACATGTCGGAAGGTGAGATGATGCTACGGCAGAGGATCGAGCGAGGTGTGGACGTCCCGGCCGAACCTTCGATGTCAGTCTATTTGGAAAAGTGGAGAGGACGGATGAGTCCTCTTCATGCATGTCCCCTTCATAATCAAGATCCTCATCGCGCTGCGTTGCTGAAGAGCTTGAGGCCTCCGTCGCAGACTCGGACGCCAGTCCTGCGTCGCTCCGGCGGCGTCGCTCTTGCACATCTTCGACCTCTCCGTTCTCGGGCTCTCCAACTTCGTGGAGCCCATCCCTGCCGTCCGCGGAGGAGGTCTGCTCAAGTGCGACATGCCAAGCCCTCTTCCTTCCGCTCCCACCCCTCCGCGCAGACACCCGGCTCGCAAAGTCAAGGTGGGGTGTAGGCGAGCTAGGCAACCAAGCCTCGCTCGTAGATGCAGGCTGCCACATGCTCATGGTCCCAGTCCCGCTGCCCAGGGTCAAATTCGAGGCGGCCCGGTGATGCCTTGCGGACGGTCGCGAATGGAACGTGTCGGAGGAGGTAGAAACGCGACTCGCCCTCTGCTGGGGTCCGAGCATCGTCCTACCCTTCTTGCCGTTGACGCGGGCACCAGCAACGCCAGAGCCACTTCCTGCAGCATGTCTCCCCCTCCACGCAGCAGCGACAAAAGGCGAGGAGCTGCTGCTCCTGACGAAGGGCCCCAGTCCGGGCGTCATCGAGATGACGAACGGCCTCGGTCTCGCCGCCTCTGCTTCTTCGTGGCCGAAGCCGGAGAGAGAGGGCGGCGAGGAGCCTCGAGAAAGCGGGGTCTTCCAAGGTGAGGCGGAGGAGGCGATAGTGGTAAAAGAAGTTTCGGGAGACACGGAGGGACGACGTGGAGGACGATCGTTTGCCGAGAAGGTGCCATCAAAGTACGAAGAGTCTGAGTGATTTGCTTCTGTTTCGGAATCGGAAGAGAGGAAGGAAAGGCGGTCGCCCTCTTCTTCTGACGATGCGGTTCGAGACGGCCGTGGACGGCTAGCGGGCGCGACAGACCGAATGGCCGGTCGTGGGCGGTGCCGGCAAAAGACGGCTGTGCTTCTTCTGGTTTGAGGCAACTCCGGGGACGAGGGAGGCAGACTCGAATCATCCCCCCGGTGCTCGTCCAAGCTGCGTTGGACGTATGGATCGTCGAAGGAACCCGATTCCAACCTCAACCTAAACCGTGCTTCAGATCCTCCGTCCCCTCTCTTGTCGTCTCGATGTTCAGGAGTAGCAAGATACCATGCTCCGAGCGCATCCTCATACCTCCACTCCTTTCGGTCATCGTCATTATCGCCTCTCCTTTGCGCTTCGTCCCGCCGCGTTTTCCTATTTTGGTCGGTCCTACCACTGACCTCGACCCCAGCCGACTCACCATTGCGAGAGACAGGAAGTTGGCGAAGAGCAGTCCGGACGGCCCTCCGTTCCGCATCCTCGAGCCGCTCTCCGAGTTCTGCGAATCGGAAGCTCAGCATTTCGGCCAAACGCAGCTCGTTCCCTTCCTTCGCGTCTTCGTCATCCCTCGCATTTGTCGCAGAAGCTTTGTAGAGCAAGGCCGTCTCCCAAGCCTCCCAACTCGCTAGTGCTCTCTTGAGCGTTGCGGCCTCTAGAACGGGGAGTCCAGCCTCGCCGAGGGCAGTCGCAAGGCGGATAAGTCGCGGGGGATCGGTGTGCGAGTGGGCGTATAGGGACGAGAGCGGTTGGGTATGGGAGCGATGGGAGAGGGTGAATGGGCAAGAACGAGATGTCTCGGCGCGGGGCCTAGAAGGGTGGGCAGCAGAAGCGTCCAGCCCGGGTGCGGAGCTCGCAGAAATGAGGTCAGAGAGAAGCGAGATGCGTCGCGCCAGGGCCTTGCGGCGTCTCAGCAACAGCGCAGAGTCGGCCATAGAACAAGGTTCGTCGCCGATGAGATTCGCAGGAGATTGGTGGACGTAAGTGTGGTCGAGAGCGTGGACGGAGCAAGCGATTGCCAATCTGGCGAAAATGGCGGACCAGCCTCTGCTGTCTCCAGATTGACCCGACCAGACAGGCCGGAGACGTGGGGCTTTTTGGGACGTGAAGTCATCCAAAAGCTCCGCTTCATCATCCAAAGCGGGAAGGACGAGGCCTGCGAGCAAATTCCCAATGCTGTCAATCGCAGCGGCTGCCTCTCTGGCCATCACCGTAGCCGTTATCGCTTGGCCGCGGTTCCTCTCCGCACATCCTCGTCCTATAGTTGCCTTTTGGGCCTTGTTCCCGTTTAAACCAGCCAACGCCGCACCCCACTCTGGCGACACGGGGAGCTGCATCAAGAACTCCGCTAACTCTTCGGCGGCTGAGTCTCCGGTAGCTCCAGCAGCTGAGAGCTTAAAGAGGAGCTTCAACCAAGCTCCTAGACGAGCTTCGCTTGCTAGAAGGACCGACTGGTCGAGCTTCCGCGTTCCTTGGGACCGAAGCGGTTTCGCCAATTCTGAAGCTGATGAGAGGCAAATGGGAAGAGATACTGAGGTGTCGTGCCTTTCTTGAAGAGAGGAGTCTTGCAAGAAGGCGCTCGAGCTCGAGTTGGATGCTCTGGCGTGTAGGCTCGAGGCTTCGCCACTAGAAGCAGGGCGATTACCTATGACATCAGATAAACGCTGCCGCTTGCGCGGCGGTTGTTCGGAGAGCCGGATGCCCGATTCCATGGGGTTGCTCTCCACGTTATCCTGACCATCGATGTCGTATTCGTCAACGAAGCGAGGCTTGGACACGTCGACAGCCAGGACGTTATAGATCATCCCCTCGGCCAGTCGTCCCACGAGACTCGCGTCCTGGCACGTGCGGGCGAAAGCGTCCACGCGCGACGAGAGCCACACGAGGTCCGGGGAGTGGTCCGCCGCATGTTCTTTAAAAGACTTGGTCAATTCCGAAGCAAATAGAAAGGGCTGGCCGAGGGCGAGGCAGGCACGATGAAGGGTGTGGAGAAGGCCGTCTGCATTGAAGATGACCGTGGTCGACGTGGGAGGTTCGGAGGAGAGAGAGCAAACCAGAGCGGGGAGGAAGAGAGTGGCGAGCTGGTGGGCCTTGAAACAGAAATGCATATCCGGCAAAAGATACAGTGAGCCTGACTGCCACCAGTGCCCAACCCCGTCCGTCCCTTCTCTCTTAACCCAGCTCACCTCAGCTTCTGCGCCCGTCTGAACGCAAGCAATGAGCAAGTGCTCCAACAGCCCGATGGGTGGTGGCAAGGGCAAGTGCTCGGTGATAACATGCACGGCGTGATGGGCCAGAGCAGGACTGAAATTTGAGGGAAGCGTAGTAAAGATTCGGAGCGAGGATGCAAAAAGAACACCAAAGTCAGTCAATCGGTCACCACGTGAAACGACGGGAAAGAAAAGGAAAGACTCGACGAACTCACCATCGGTAGTGAGCAGGAACGGCCTCATACCACTCATCTGTCCGCTGCATCGACTCATCGTCCGTGTGCGAGGTTCCCCGCACTCCTTCCTCAGCATCGGTTTCCGGAGAAGGAAGGAGGTTGGTTTCGATATGGGAGCCTACGACGCGGGCGGCAAGCGTGGCGAGGGAGGGCAGGCACCTCCCTGTCCTCGTCCCCATCGGTGTCACGCCAGGATTATGGGAGGCTGTCAAGCCCTTTTCACTTCGACAGCATACCTCCAGAACGTTCCGAAACGCATCAACGACTCCCTTGATCTTCTTGTTCAGCTCGTCCGACGGGCGAGTCAAATCCGGCGCCGGGATTGGAAGGGGAATGGATGCCGTGCGGTCAGAAGGAAATGAGGTGGAGAGGGTCCTGCGACGTCTGTTGTTATTTGCAGTCGTAGTCGTGGTTGAATAGAGAAGAGAGGAGGCGTTGTAGAAGATAACGGGGCGGTTTCCATTTGGGCCGAAGGAGGAAGGGCGTCGATCGTCGAAGGCATAAGGGTGTTGAAAAGGCGAAGAGGTCCCAGCGGCGGAGGAGGCCAACGTGCCCGTCGCGCTCCTCCTTTCCCTGGCCTTAGCACTCGTCCCAGCGCCGGAAGCGGCAAAAGTTCCGGACCTGCAACCGCGAGTAGAGGAAGATGCTCCGGTTGAGGCACCTCGCTTGGCTCGTCCGCCGTAGGTCACGCGAGGGCAGCGAGATATGGGGTTGCGAAAGACGGCGTCGTCCTCTCGCTCGAGCTCGGAAACGGCCTCGCCATTTCCACGTACGGGTTCTTGGTAGAGGCCAGCCTCAGACGGAGCGTCAATAGGCTGTCGCTCGAGGAGGGAAGTAAGCGCTGTGACCTTGGTGCGAAGTGGGCGGAGAAGGCGGTGCACGCGGGCTAGAGGGAGCGAAGGAGGGCTGGCGGGCTGAGAGTGAGAGTGCAATGAAAAAGAGTCGGAGCAAGTCCCTGTGGCCATTGAGCCAAACAGCTGAGGTGCGGGGATGCGATGCGGTGAAAACAGAATTGGGAGAAAGCAAGATGCGGTGCGTCGGGAGCGATGGGGAAGGCGATTGAAGTCTGAGAAATGCAAAACTCTAGCGGTACCAAGGGAACCAAGAAGTGCAAGCAAGCAGGTGCAAAAAGACGAAAACTTCTCAAATGCAAGCAGAGGTATGGGGAAGGCAACGGGCAGGAGGCGTGAGGGATGGAGAGAGGAGGAGAGGAGCAACGACTACTCGCCCGTCCCGATCTTCTTGGACATCAGGAGGCACGCGTCTGATCGCGTATAGCACGTGACAGTCACGTGGCTACTCTTCGTGAGCCTCCCTTGCTCTTTGTCTGTTTCATCTTCTGGCATTGACGAGTGTTGCTTTCAAGCCCGAGCAAGAGGGGTGGGCGGAGGGTACATTTGCAGGGATCGACCCCACCAGCTCGCCATAGAACATGACCTTTTCATCTCGACACACGGACTTGTGTGCGCTCTTTCTGCGAGACTGGCGGAGACGTAGACGGAAGGCGACCGGCCTGCGTTCACTCCATGTGATTCTCGTGATGGCAGGGCTTCATCGGATTGAGCACCCGTATATATGTACACAGCCATGTATCTGGACCCCCATCCTCTTCTACTCAGACGAAAGCCCCTGCTGCCCCGCGTTGGACGCTTGGCAGCCTCGATCTTATCCAAGAGAGCGAGCAATCTTGGTACGTCCATTGGCGAGAGGTCGAGGAGCTTGACGATCAAGCCAGCATTCAGCTCGGCCGAATGGGGGAGGAGAGTGCAAGGAAGAGAGGGGAGCACGCTGGATGAGATGTAAGAATAAGTAGGCAGAGCAATGTGGCTACCATCCAATGCTCGAGGGGACATGGCTCTCGTGACACCGGCCCGCTCGTTCTTTTTTAGTTTTCGCTGTGGATGCGGCCGGTAGTCTATTGCGGTGCGGTGCGATGCTGCATTCATTAGGACACGGGCAGTCCCAGTACCTAAAGTTTGCGCATATTCAAACTGAAGGACAAGAGGAGAGAAAAGGTTAATGGGCGCGACAGGGTCATGGACTCATCGGCCATGTTTGTTCGCGCAAGCGGAGACTGATCCACGCACCTTCGAGGAAGTCAGCGCTCATGAGGCTGAGTGAGCGACAAAGTTAGATCGGAGCGAACAACACAATCAGGATGAGACGGCAGAAACACTTTGCTGACCAGACCGACGGGGGAAGAATTGGACTCACAGTTCCAGTGCGATCTCTGGCGGGATCTTGTTCTCGCCAAACTCGGGAGGTTCCTCCTTCGATCCCGAGTAGCGGACGTTCCAGTGGAGGTACTCGACGACCTTCTGGAGGACGATACCGCTAGAGAGTGGGGAAAGAGAGAGTAGAGTCCATTGGAAACGTTGACAAAACATATCAGGCAAACCACCAACAGATCCACGAAGATAAACGAAAGACGAATCGAATCGTCTTTCCCGCTCACCGAATCTGCAAGTCAGCCGTCCAAGTCTCGGCCTCGGCGAATCCGCCTCCCTCTCCGGCGCCTGCGAGCATGCTCCTGATGGTACCGGAGACGGTTGCGCACCGGTAGTCGAGGATGAACTCCCATCCGTCAGAGGAGCGCAGACGGACATAGTTCGGGTGAGAAGCGGAGGAGCCATCCATGACGGAGGGTGATGGAACTGGGTGGTGAACGGGATTGCGCGGTGAGTCGCGTTCGTCGTCAATCCTTTTTTCGTTTGTCCGCCTGTCGTTGACTGACGAAGCTCGCTGCTGTTCGTGTCTGCTCTGCTCTTTCCGGCTCACCAACTCAGCGAATGGGCTTCCGGCTGCTGTTCCACGTCGTGCGTTGCTTGACGCCGGTGGGTCTGTCAGAAGTGATCCTCCTCCTTCGCCTCTCTCCTCGCCTTGACGTCAGCCAAGCCAAGCACTCCCCTTCTTGACCGCAGTCGTTCGTTGCTTGCGCAGGGTCCGCCGTTACGCGACCCGCCAATAGACTAAGAAGAGAAGGCCGGCGACGACAACGACGACCACTTCTACCGTCCACGCCGGCACCTCAGCTCAACCCAAGCTTCGCTCTTTACGACCGCCCTCCACCATCCTTTCGCAACCATGGCAGCCGACCCGGATTCCCCGACCGAGTCCCTCGCCGCCCTCTCTATTTCCCCCCCCTCACCCACCCGGCTACAACAGCAACAGCAACAGCAACAGCAACCTCCCCCTCCCGGCGCAGACGCTTCCACTGCCCTCTCCGCCCTCGCTGCAGCCCGCAATCGTATTTATGGCGCCGCCCAGCTCCGCCCGTCGTCCTCCTCCGCCTCGAGCGACGCCGGAGACGCCTGGTCCGTCGCCGCCGATCACGGCTCGAGGAGCCACCTCGACCTCCTCAGCGAGGTCAGCACGCCCACCAACACCGCCCCAGGCACCCCCATCCCTGATGCCTATTTTCAGCCCCTCTCCGGATATCCTCTCGCTTCGCCCAGAGGTCAAGCCTTCGGCAGAGTGCGCTCTGGTTCCAACGCCAGCAGTGCCAGCGGACCTTCTCACCGTTCGGCCTCCTATTTCCAGCAAAGCTCTTCCACCTCCATCGACCCAGAGCGCTTCCAGTCGTCGACCTTCGTCCGCCAGTCCTCTACCGCCTCCAGCAGCCATGACTCAGAAGATCTCTCCAAGCTGCCCGTCATTAGCAGGGAAGGCAAAGGGATCCTTGGAGTCGGCCACGCCTCGGTGTGCAGCATCGTACCCATCGACCTTCTCCGCAGCCTCTACCTTCGTCGACAGTACGAAACGCTTAACCACCGTCCATTTGCTACCGACCCCAGTGGCGCCTGGCAGGTCCTGACCCCCGCTCCACCTCCGTGGACTCTCTCAGCTGTGCATTATCAGGAAGGGGATCACGGCAGTACAGCCCACCATTCCGTCGTCCCTGCCGCTTCCCTTCCTACGTCTGGCATTTCCGCACCGCTCCGAGCCTATGCCTACGCGGCTACCTCGCACTACCCGCCAGTGCGCATGCTTCCCGCCTCTCAAAAGCTGCGCATTCTCGTCACCGGCGGGGCCGGCTTCGTGGGATCCCACCTCGTGGACCGATTGATGCTCTTGGGACACGAGGTGACCGTGCTTGACAATTTTTTCACCGGCTCAAAGACCACCGTCAGCCATTGGATCGGCCATCCCAACTTCGAGCTCGTCCGACACGATGTCGTACAGGACGTCATGGTCGAGTGCGATCGCATCTATCACCTCGCTTGTCCTGGTGAGTGTCGGGTCAGAGGATCATGTAGGGAACTCTTCGTCCAGATTTTTTCGAACTCAACTGGAAATGCTTGTAACGTCACACTTTGCACAGCGTCGCCGGTGCACTATCAGTACAACGCGGTAAAGACGATGAAGACGAGCTTCCAAGGCACCTTGAACATGCTAGGACTCGCCAAGCGAGTCAAGGCGCGCTTCTTATTGGCCAGCACATCCGGTGAGAAGGAACTGCTGTCATGCGAAAGACGAAAATGCAGAATTTCGGTCGCTGACCTGTGCGGGCCCTGTGTGCTTCTGCTCGACGTCGCCGCAGAGGTCTACGGAGATCCAGAGGTGCATCCACAGCCGGAAAGCGTGAGTGCATTCACTCGTCCTCTGTCGTCCTCTGTCGTCATTCTACTCGCTCACGCTTCTGCTTGCCTCTTCTTCGTTGACCCAATGATATTTATTTAATAGTACAACGGCAACGTAAACCCGATCGGTCCCCGAGCATGCTATGACGAGGGCAAGCGCGTGGCCGAGACGCTGACATACGGCTATGCGCGCCAAGGCGACGTCGATGTGCGTGTGGCGCGAATCTTCAACACGTTTGGTCCGCGCATGAACCCGGTCGACGGGCGGGTGGTGTCCAACTTTATCCTCCAGGCCCTCCGCGGAGAGGACATGACGGTATACGGCGACGGCTCTCAGACGAGGAGCTTCATGTACGTGCACGATCTTATTGACGGCCTCATTCTGCTCATGGAGTCGGAAGGGAGGGAGCTCGAGGAGTCGCCCGTCAACCTGGGCAGCTCGGACGAGTGCAGCATACTTGAGTTTGCCAACATCATCCGAGAAGCTGTGGAGGCTGTCAGGGACGAGGAGGACGAGGCATGGAGGCAGCAGCAGCAGCATGGTGGCGTCGACGGCAAGGAGAACAAACTCAAGGAGGGAGAGGAAGTAGCGGACGAGTTGGCTACGCCGGTAAAGAAGCCCCAGTCGGCAACCGTCTCGGAGTCCGCTCCAGACGGTACCGTCGCGGACCCGGCTTCCGTTCCACGCCCTCCTGGCCGCCCCGGACGCCCGGCTCCGTCGCGCATCATCTTCCTGTCAGCGCTGCAGGACGACCCGCAACGCCGTCGCTCCGATTCGTCCAAGGCCAAGAGGCTCCTCGGTTGGCAGCCACGCTGGACGATGAGAATGGGCGTGGAGGAGATGGTGAGGTATTACAAGGCGCGCTTAGAGGAGGACGGAGGGATTTGATCGCCTTGGATAGGGTTGGATCGAGTGTCGGTTAAAATTTCGCTTGCTTCCATTAGGGTGACGACGACGAGCGGTGTAGGCGAATAAAGAGAAGTGGCCTGTACCCTAGCTATACTCCCACTTCCTCTCACTATCATAGACGCTCATGGTGCAAAGGCAACGCCTGCACACGGATGGACGAAGCGAAGGTCGGCACTCTCCCGCTCAAACAGCCGAGAGCTCCGTGTCAACCAAGGTTTGCCGAACCGAAGACAGATGAGATAGAGTACAACAGGAGGGAAGAAGGGACAAGCTAGCGACAACGACAAAAAAAGAGAGAAGGAAAAGGGAGGAGAAGAAGCACACGCGAGATCCGAACTCCCGAGTCGGGAAGCCTGCCCTGAAAGCGAAAGATGGAGGCGAGGAAGAGGGAGGCGGGGCATGTCGGGTATAGATCTGTCACGGCGGTGGGCGACTCGAAATACGAGGCGAGAAAAGACGGGGGGGAGGAACTCGAAAGAAAGAGCAAGAGCAGTCCGCTTACGCTCCCATCTGTCCTGATCGTCCGTTCAAGCGCTCACACCTCCCCTCCCTCCACCAGCTCCCAGTTCCTCCCCGTCCCCGCGCCTGCGCCCATCCCTTCCTGCATACCCAGTCCACCCCTCAAGGGCGTGAGGAAGGACCCGTCGCCTTCATGGACGGGCGTGACGGGTCGGACGGAGGAGATGCTGCCGGACGAGGAAGAGGAGGCGAGGACGTAGGAGTGCTCCGACACTATGCTTTCTCGACCTCCGTTGAAAGCCTTGCCTCCTTCACCCATTCCTTCTCCCACGCACTCTCCTCCATCCATATCCATGTTGAGTTCATCATCATCATCATCGTCATCCAAGCCAAGACCGAACGACGTAACCTTCCCGGTCGACGAGCCGAGGAAAGAGGAAGAGTCGATAGCAGAGAAAGAGGGGGCGCGAGCGGCGATGTGCTCCAAAAGGATGTCCGCCGCGCTCGGTCGAGGGCCTCTCCTTCTTGGCTTGTCGCTGTCGTTACTGTTACCGTTACCGTTACCATTACCGTTACCGTTACCGTTGCCACCGTTAATGTCGACGTCTGAAGTGCGTGTGGAGCCTCGTCTTCCACCGTCCTCAGGAGCAGGTACCTCCTCACCCTCGCCCTCCTCCTCTCCAATCTTCATGAGCCCCATCACGTTCCAGCTGGGAGGACCCATCTCACCCCATCGGCCACTCAACTTTCGCTTCCCCACCGCGGGTTTGGAGGCGGCGGAGGCAGCAGGAGCCCCAGCACTGGCAGAAGAGGAGGCGGAGGACGAGCGCAGACGACCGCTCGCTCCAGCACCTGTGTTATTGGCGCTCGTGCCGTTCAACCTGCTCGACCTCCTCGCCGTCGTCGTGGAACCAGACCCCTCAGGTTGTGGCTGCTTCTCCTCTTCTCCTTCCGCCCGCGTCCCTTCTCCCTCCTTTTCCTTCTCCTCCTCCTCCTCCTCCCTGATCACGACGCTCGGTCGCGGTCGGAACTTGGGCCGGTCCTTAGCGGGAAGACCCGAAAAATTCAGCGCACTCCCCTTGGTAGCGGCGGCAGCACCAGCAACGGGGGAGGGAAGATTGACCGGGCGGGGGAGGGCGGAGGATGGAGGCAATGTCGCAGTCGGCGGAGGCTTGGATGACGAAGAAGGGCGGCCATTCTCGTATGTGCCCATTTTCGTGGCGGAAGGGACTTTGAACGTAAACGGAGAAGGCGCGGCGACGGGTTTTCCCTTTGGTACGTTGGACGGGGTACGGTGGGCAAGGGCGAGTGGTGCGATGGGCGGCGGCGCCGTAGGGGTGCCGTCTGCACCCGTCCCTGCCGCGCCGACTACTCTTCTTTTCCTTCCCGGGCCCGTTGTCGAGGAAGAGGACGACTTGGTCATCCTTCCATTCCCGCTATTACCACTACCGCCGCTCCCCACCTTATTCTCGCGGGAACGGGAAGAGGTTCGCGAAGGCGGCGCGTTGGTGTCGGACTTTTGTGATCGAGCAGAGATAGAGCTGGTGCTGCTCGTGCTGCTCGCCAGACGAGCGCGCTTCGTAGCAGGCGCTGGCGTGACATATGAGTTTCGACCACCGGAGGGCAAGATGTTGTGTGAGGTCGACTCGCTCAGCACCGAGGGCCCTTTGGAGCCTCTTGTCCGGCGGGCGGTGCTCGCCATGCTTGTCGTGCTTGCCGAGCTTGTCACAGTAGTGGAGCGGGCGCGCTGGAAGTGAACGTTGTACCCAGAGTAAGCTCGGGATAATTGACATCCCTTTCCTGAGTCCGCTGTCGGCTCACCTTCTTGTTCTCCCTGGCACTGGTGCGCATCGACTCCTGAAGACTGTCCCGAAGCCGAACGCCATCATAATAAAACTCTCGGCCATGTTGTTCCTCCCATGCCGGAATGAGCTTTGTCAAGTCTGCCTCGAGCTGCAGTAGACGGGCGTTAAACCAATGGAGATGAGCTCTGCACGATGGTGTGAATCGGGAAGCTCTTCACATACCTTGGGTTTCTCCCTCTGAATTCTCTTCCTCATCTTCTCCTCCCTCAACAACCTCCCCGGATCTCCCCTAGTCCCCCTCCCTAACAGCCTGCTCTGGTCCTGTGCACTCTCAAAAAGCTGCCTCTCCTCAGCGACGACGGCCTCGAAGCGCTCCAGCAAGGTGAGCACGTCGCGCTTCGTCGCGAACTCCTCCTCCAAGCGGGCCTCCTCCGCCTTGTGCGCGTCCAGGCACTTGTCGTCGAACTCCTCGTCTTCCTCAATCCAGAAGGGCGCAAATGCGCGTCGCTCCTCGAGCGAAGTATGTAGCTTGTCCCACAGAGCGTTGATCTTTTGTCGCGACGCGTTGACAAAGACGCCCATCTGACGGGCCTTCGCAAGCTTCATCTTCGCAAGCTCTTCTTGGTACTGGAGAAGTCGATAATGAAATCAGCTCGTCAGCGCGTCCGCTTCATGTGCGCCCGGAAATCCCCACCGTGCCGCCTTTAGATGGGAGCGAATCCAACTCACAGCGATCAGGACGCTCTCGGAAGATCCTCTATGTTCTTGCACAAACTCCTCCGAAACCTCCTCCGGCACCTCCATGAGCTCCCACAACTCCCACAACTCGTCGAACACGCTTTGAATCTCGGCCTCCCTCCGCGCCTTCTCCGCTTCGAGCCACTCGCGCTTCTTGGCCGCTCGGCGGAGATTTTCCGTCGTCGGCGTCATATCGGTGGACAGAGGTTCCCTGGAAGGGGAGAACATGTAGGCTGGCGAAGGGCTGGCGCAAGACCCAATGTAAGTATTTCCGTTGGGAGAGTGAGGGCCACCGCCGTTGCTCTGGCTGGCGATGGTAGCAGATCCCTTGGCGTCGAGGTAAGCGGCCAAGCTGCGCGAGTTGATATCGGAACGTTTAACGGTGATGCCAAAGTGCTGCAGGATGGCGCGGTCGAAGTCGGAAGTGTCAGGAGCAGGAAGGATTTCGAGCTCCTCCCACAGACTGTAAATCTCGGATAGCTCGGCGTGGAGGAGCTCTCTGCGCTCTTGCTGTTGTGTTGAAGGGCGGTCGGACCCGGGTTCAGTCATCATCGAAAGAAGAGAATAGAAGACTGCCCAAAACGCGCCACGCATAGAGAGACTAGAGGATACTCACCAGAGCTTTCTCACACCTGACCACCTCGACTTCCAGCCTGGAGATGTATTCGAGGCTCGCGTCCCTCAAGACCTCGCCCTTGGCACCGCCCTGCTCGCCGACCTCATTTTTGGCTGGCTCAAAGCGACTGCGTCTGGGCGTCTGAACATACCCATCCTCCAACACGTCTCGCAGTTCGTCGAGACGGGAGAGATGCTTGGCCACCTGGGAGAGTCGGCCGTCGTACTTTTCGCGCAGTGAGTTGCGCGTCGAGGTGAGCTGGGACTGGGTGCGGAGGAGAGACTGCAGAAGAAGCGTGGAGAGGGACAGCGTAAGAAATCCGGTGGAACGTTGCAACGGCGCGCAACAGTGAGCGCAGAGAATAGGCGACAAGAGAAAAGCTCACCTCGCCCTCCCATCCCCTCCCTGTTTCCCCCACCTCCTCTCCCATCGCCTTCCTAAACCTGTCGCACTCGCCCTCCAACCTCTTGCACCTCCGCTCGAGCTCCTCCACCTCCTTCTTGACCTTGTCCACCTCCATCTCTGCGGCTCCTTCAATCGCCTTGCGCAAGCGCTCCACGGCGAGGTATTCCTTGGGATCGTGGCCCAGCCGGGAGTAGTGCGTGCGCAGCTCCGAGACGGAGCGGTCGAGGAGCCGAGAGAGCTCTTCCGCGTCCATGGCTTGATGGGGGGACGGTCGAAAAGGGGAGGGGAAGATGTCCGACCGATGGAGGTCTCTTAACTTGCGCGTCTCTTCGAGGACGATCGTTGGATACGTGACGGGGACGAAATCACAGCGGTTCGTTGAGTTTGTTGATAACCGAGAGAGGACGCCCCCCGGTGTAGGGAGGAGAAGGGAGGAGGAGAGCCACAAAGCCGTTTGTCGCCTGTCTCCTATCCACTCGTTGCAGAGACGAGCATTCGTTGCAGAGACGAGGCCGTTGCACAGACGAGGGGGTTGCGATGTGAAGATGAGATGTTGACCTTCGACGAATAATCTCCATCCGCCCGGCCAGTGTCGCCACGCCCAAACCTTCGCAGCGCGGCGCGCGGGACGCGTCGGCATCCAGGAGTCACGTGCATAACCCTATCCTCCCTCGGGGCTGAGACCAGCCGAGGGATCCGACTTACTACCGCCGGCGGGAGTCACCGTGTCAAGAACCTCGGCCGGGCCAATCATTGCACGAAAGAAAGCGTTTCCTGGTCGTGCTTCAAGAAAGCGGTCGTTCGGATCAGATGGTGGAGATGACTGGGCGCCTGTGGCGTCGCAAAATTCATCTGACTCTGACTCACCTGCTCATCTCCTTGACCGCAAGCCTCAAACCTCGTCGTCCTCGCCACGTCTTGTCCCTTCTTGTTGACCTCTTTTTTTCTCGCCTCACATCCTCTCTCTTGATACCCATCGGCCAGGTCGGACGTCTGCCGACAGCAGGTCGGGTTGTGGTCCATCTCGCTCTCTGAATCGCCAGGGAGAAATCATCGGTCGCGGCTTTTGATTCATTAGCACAACCAGTCCCCATCCCCACTTACCTGTCTAGTCAAGAAGCATGGCTCACTCTGACACCGCTGGCCACGACGCATCTCGCGACCACCCACCGGACTACCGTTGTCATGCTCGTCCGTCTGAACAAGACTTTGGCTTGCGCTTCTACGCCTCCACCTCCCCTCCAGATGCCGAAGTGGACGACATCGGTCAACACGTTTGTGCTTCTTCATCATCCCCTCAAACGCCTTCCACGCTCCTAGCTCCTTCTTTGTCCACACCGCCAGCTGCACGCGGGGAAGACTCAGAAGCCCCACACCAGACTGGGGAGGATGCCCATATTGTGATCCCCCCGCCGTCGTCGCTCATATCCCCTCTCGCGGCCGTGTCGAGCAAACCAAACGCGATCTACATCACGTGGGCGCCGGACGATCCGGAGGATCCTATGAACTGGAAGGGTGAGTGCGAGGACCGAGGGCAGGAATGCGTTGGCATGGCCGCATAATTGGAGAGAGGGTTCAAGAAAACGCAACCTGCAAAGCAGAAGCCATCCAGTGGGCATTCCAATCCGTCGATCAGCTCGATTCGCTGACCACTCGCTTGGACCCACCTCGCCATTGAACGCCTGCCTCATTCATAGCTGGCAAGAAATGGCGCATAGCGCTCACAGTCATTTTTTTCACCTTCATAACCGCCGCCAATGCTACGGGGTAAGTCTTCATGCGTCGAGTGTGAATCGCTCCGCTCGGGCTTGTCCCAAAGGCGAGACGCGCTCCTGTATCGAGGGCAAGGCCGTGGGACGTTCGAGTAGTGTCGGGTCTCGCTGATTTGCGGTGGCGCAACCGATCTCACAGATACGCCAGTGCTCTGGAAGGTGCTACGGTGGACTTACATACGAGTAGGGAGGTCTTCCTACTGGGAACGACAACGGTGAGCGGATTGTGGCTTCCATCTTCTAGTAAGCCTTGCGCGCTCATCTCCACCTTGCCCACGCAATTTTTGCCTCCCCTTCCTGGATTGGCTCAGTTGCTCGTAATGACCGCCGTCGCCCCCATGGCACTCGCCCCGCTCTCAGAAGTGTTCGGTCGCGCGCCTATCGTAAATAGTCCATCCGAGAAGTACGTCTTGAGGATAAGTATTGACGAACGACTTTCGTATCCTTCTTCCAGTTTCACGGTTCTATGCTTGTGTGAGTGCAATTTGAAACCCTTACACGAACACGCCGGTTTAATCTCCCTACGAACTTCAAATCTTAACACATTCTCCTCTTTGTCACTTTTTCCCTCCTATTTTCTCTACCACGCCTTCCGCAGCTTTCTCATCTGTTTCATTCCACAGGCCCTAGCGCCAAATATTACCACCATGCTTGTTATTCGCGGCTTGCACGGCTGCGCCACCAGCGCCGGAAACTCCATGGTCGGCGGCACGGTGTCGGACATGTTCAGGGCCAGAGAAAGGGGGACGCCGATGGGCATTTACTCATTGTTCATGTGTGCGTGTGGTCCACTTTGTCTTTCTTGGAGACGCCCGAACACCAGCGTCGACAACGAACGGACATGCAAAGCGTTCGAGGCGCTTACACGTTAATATGTCTTTTTCGGTGCAGTTTTCGGCCAGGCCTTAGCACCGATGTGCTTTGGATTCATCGCCCAGGACCCAAAGCTCGGATGGAGATGGATTTTCTGGGTGCAGGTGAGTCCCCTTCTTGCGTGCTCCTTCTCTGCTAGTAACAAGTCTTCGTTTGCCACTGGATGATACAGAGGGCCCTGCTCACTTGTCCTATTGTCCCCCTCTCCCCGTCCACTGACTCAATTATCAGATGATTATTAGCGCGCTGTGCGGCCTTCTCCTCGTCTTCTTCCTCAAAGAAACCCGCGGATCGGTCATCCTCTCCCGTAGAGCGCGTAAATTGACAGAGGAGACGGGGAGACTGCACCTCAGCCAGGCAGACGACGAGCGTGCCAACTTCTCTGCTCTCTTAACCGTCAGCTTAACCAGGCCATTCCTCTACCTGCTCACCGAGCCTGTCGTGACAGCGTTCAGTTTGTGGATCGCTTTCGCAGTAAGTTCTGATCCTTTTCGTCCACGATGAACCCTTTTCCGGCGCAACATCGTTTCGCCACAACAGAAAGACCCAGAGCTCGTTTACTGAGAGTTTCCCATTCTCGATCGTTCTCCTCTTCTCACACTCAGTACGGCTGCATATTCATCCTCCTCGAGTCTGTCCCCCTCGTCTTCGCCCAGTACGGCTTCAATCAAGGCGAACAAGGTCTCGTCCTCGTTACCATCCTCATCGGAGCCGTCATCGGCTTCCTCAACAACCTGCATCAGGATTATCTCTATGAGAGGGAGGCGAAGAAAAGCGGAGGACGGGCGCCACCTGAAGCGAGACTTTACTGGGCTTGTATTGGCAGTATCTTGTTCCCTACCGGGATGATGTGGTGGGTGCTTTTCGTCCTATGCCGAATCGAGCCTTGCGCTCTCTTTCCCCGCGATCTTTAGGCGCTCATCGACCGCAATCTACGTGCTCGTGCCTCCTTGGCGCCATTCCGACCGTCCAATTCAGGTATGCATGGGCGGGCCGACCAGGGATTCACTGGATCCTCCCTGCGCTGGGAATCGTCGTCGTCAGCATCGGTGAATACGCCCTGTATTGCGCCGTCTTCTCATATATGGCCGATGGTGAGTGGTCAATCAAATTCAACCAGTGATCTCCCCTCCGCGCCGGTTTTCGTGCGAATTGAGCCGCAAACGTGGTACCTAACAAACCTCGCTCATATCATCTTCCAACTCTCTTTATGATTCTGAAGCGTACGAGCGATATTCTTCGTCGGCCTTGGCAGCTCAATCTTTCCTCCGGTACGTCTTTCGATTGGATTGTGAGATGATCTTCATACTAAGGCTTTCTCTCCACCTTTGTGTTGCCCTTACAGGAATGTCTTTGCAGGTTGCTTCCCTCTGTTCACTCTCCAAATGGTGAGCGAGGAAGCGTTTCTCTCTAGCCCCACGCCTTCAGAATCAGGGATTGCGCATCCTCAATTTCCTTTTCCGGACTCCAACCCTTCCTTTTTCCTCTACCACCTGTCATCCACCTCACCGGAAGTACGAGAGGCTTGGCTACCCAATTGCGTCTACCATCTTGGCCTCTGTTGGGTTCGCCCTGGGCATCGTGCCTTTTATCCTCCTGTTCTTTGGAGGGCGCATTCGTGCCAGGAGCAAGGTGGCCACGGCCCTGGAGAAGGAGGATAGGGAGATTGAGGAGCGTAGGGAGGGGATTGAAGTAGAGGAGAAAGGGAGGCAGACTCCAGAAGGAAGGGCCGAGGGGCTAGGTGAAACGGGAACGGGTTTGGGCAAGAGCGCATCTTGATTCGGGCATCTTCACTTGCATTCAAGTCGGCCGCGCAATGAACTCATTCCACAGCGTCTTGTTTCGGTTGACGGTGCGCGCAAGCTTCCCTTTCGTCTGTGGAAGGATGAACCGCAGTTTCTTTCTCTGAACCTCCTCGCAGGGACGACGGGCTTCAGCTGGCCTGGACGGCCTCGCCGTTCCTTCATGTTGGACCACTCCTTGGCGGGGTCAACGCTGCAGCGTACTGGCCCTCATATACGAATGCGTCACCATGAATGGCTACGTCGTTTCATCGACCGCATTTCCTTGCGTCCTAACGTGTCCTGCACCCTTTTTAGCAGAGGTTTCCTGTTGCGGAACGGGGGTTCGATTCCGCGCTTGGAGGGCGTGTGAGAAGATGCGGGAGGTCGCGTCAAGCGAGACGTTGTATCGTCTTGTCTTTGCAGTGTTCACCCGGACCGAGACCTCTCAGTCTTCGCCCCGAGATGGGACATCGTCTCATTCGCACTCGGCAACGGACACTGTCTCATTCACACTCAACAAACGTTCTTGTCATAGACGAAGAGCGGTCCAGTCCCAAGGAAAAAGGTACAAAGAGGGCCCCGTTACCCGTCCGCTCTCCCTCCATCCTCACTCCAATCCACTCCACAAACCTTCTCCTCATCCTTCTTTCCATAACCATCACTGGCGGGCTTTCTCTTCTCTCTTCCTGCTTTGCCATAATCCTCACATACCATGTCACCCACTCCATCAGAACCTGCGCCTGCTCCCACCCCAACGCCTGAGTCTTCGGTATCTTAAGACTTATGGACGGTCAAGACCAATTGGAAGGCAAAGCTCCGTCGCGCCGCTCCCGAATAAAGTAAATGGGGAGTCAGGCTTTCTCTCTTGAGAAAGGAAGGAAGGCTTAACATGTCTTACGGTCTATACTATTCCAGAATGTGGTTGATGTTCTCACACAGGACTCGATCCAGGCCGCCCTCGCCGCCGTCACGCACCACTACCGCTTCACTCACTACCGCTTCACTCAGGTCGCCCGTTCTCACACAAAACCTGACCTGGGCCACTACCGCTTCCGCCTGTTCTACACCTGGGCCGCGCTCCCGCACCACTACTTTGCAGCCGTCGCTCCCGATGTCGCTTCCGCATGCGTACCCAAATCCTCACCATGTCTGGGACCTTCTTACCAACAACACATTGCCACACATTGCCCTAATCAACTTCACAAAGGTTGTCCCCACCCTACGGCACATCTTGGACTATCACACCTTCCTCCGGCCCACGACTTTGGTCGCATAACCAGTCTTGGGTTCAGCGGCAACGGCGGCACTTGCGGGCGGGCCGAACAACAAGGTGCAAACAAAGGGACGGCGAAGCGACCATGGTCTGACCTCGTGTTTCCCCCAACGGATCGCAACGGGTACCAATTGGTGTTCCTGCGCCCTGGAGGTTCATTGGAGCTCAGCCCCCTTGTGAGAAATGGGCGCCCTTGGGTTCCGTCTGGAATGAGGGCACGTGACGACCACCCCTACAGATAGAGACAAGCCCTCCCTCACCCTGCGATGATCCGACCTAAGTGTTTCCCCCAACGGGTCGCAACGGGTATCAATTGGCGCCCCTGCGCCCTGGAGGTCTCATTGGGGCTCAGCCCTCTTGTAGGGAATGGGCTCTTTCGGATTCCGTCTGGAATTAGGACACGAGGGATGATAGGCGGAGTGGGTGGAAGGAGTGTCGTCGACAAGACCGAGTATATGGTGGAGAATGGGATGGAACGCCAGTGGAATTCAATCGGTTCGAACGAACATTTCCATTTCGCTGGCCTAGCTGTGTTCGTTTACGCCGGAAGAAGAAACTTCATTCTGGTCGACGTCGCTCGCTCTGGAACGTTCCTTCCCGTCAGCGACGACTCTACCCGACTCTACCTCGCTCACCCCTTTTTCGTCACGAGCACATCCACCCACGTTCGTCGTCGATGGGCCCACCCCACAGCTCTTCTTGTCTACAAACCAGCGCCCCATCGGCGGCCTCTCCCTTGGTTCTTATGACCTCCGAGAAGGAGGAGCCAGCCGACTGCTGAGCGCTGCTTCCACTCCAACTCCTACCTCGTCTCGCCTTCCCTGGGAAGAGCGAGCGCTAACCTAGCTTCACCGCCGTCAAGTTCAGCTCCAGCAACCGAGTTACCCTCTAAGCACACGTGGTGTGGAAGGGCTGATCAAAAACCATGGAAAAACATCGCACAGGGCTTCATCGCTCGAACGCCGGTCTCATCCACCTTTCCTTTCTGCCAATGACGACGCGGCGCCGGTCTTGTGCAGACCGCCAAGTCGCGCTGCAACGTGAACGGGTTCGGATGAAAAAGGTGGACGTGGACGGACGGGGGCATGTATGCCGGAAGTTGGATGCGAGCTGGGCGGCGAATTGAATCGAGGGAATGAAGGGGATGACGTGGTGAGGGAGGAAGGATGGGGGAAAGACAGGGGTGCTGCCTACTTTGTGGTAGAACAAAGGTGTAAATGAGCGCCCAGGGAGAATATGGACGAAGCGTGTTTGGTGTGGTGGGTGTGTATATGTATGAAAGGTGTCATCGCGGTGGGGTGCGAAATGCGACAATCGGGAAGTCCTTCCCTTCGCTGGGTCATGTTGTCAATCAACCCTTGAAGACCCTCAACGTAGACTTGATGCGCTTTCTGCACATGGGACACTCGCGCGTCGTCGTCATTATCGCTTCGAACGTGGGAGACGCGGTCGGGTAAAAGAGAGCATGACGGGCGAGCCGTGATAACAGAGTAAGCGCCTGGAGTGTGTAACAATGCACGGGCCAGCCGGCGTAGCAGCGTCCATGAAGGAAGTTTACTCACCTTCGGAGCAGTCCTTGCACAGCACGAGGTGTCCACATGGAAGGAGGGCGTGATTAACTTCGTCTGATGGGTGCATCGCGCGTTGTCCGAGGCCACAATTAGGGAGCGGAGAGTGCGGCGAGTAAGAATTCGGGACAACGGCGGTAGAGGGCAGTTGGATCAAGTAAGACTCACCGTCATAACACAAGACGCAGAGACTACTGTTTGCCTGGACACCTCCACCTTCCCCTCCCGTCTTCACCTTCGCTTCTTCCTTACTTCCTTCCACCCCGCCCCCGTCCCCGCCTGACATCCCTACCTGATCCGCCTTCTCCCTAAACTCCCTAGCCCTGTCCTCCCTCTCTCTCCTCTCTTCCCTCTCTCTCTTCTCCTTCTCAAAAAAAGAAAAAAAAATCTCGTCCCTCTCCTTTTTTTCTCTCACCCTCCTTCTCTCATCTTCCACCAGAGCTTCCACCTTCCTCACCAGGTCGCCTTTCTCCAACACCGCTCCCGAAGAATAGTCCACCGAGACATTCTCGAGCAAGAGGATCCGTTTCAAGTTCGAGATCGGCAGCGTGGACACAGGTGGTGCGGCGGGGGAGAGCAACGAGGCAATGGTCATAAAGTTCGCGTTGGAATTTGGGGAAGCTGAGCTTTGTGAGCCTGTGGGCACGTTGCTTAGCTCTGAAGGCGGCGTAGAGGTGACTGAGCAGGAGAGCGACCGACGTACGGAAGCGACAAATGGGAAAGACGCAGCGTGAGCGCGAGGCGGTCGGCCGGCGTGCTGAAAGATGGTAGAGCTGGACACTTCTGATCTACTCACTTACAAAAAGGGACCAACACTCCACACACAGGGGCATGGGTACCCACCGGTCTCCCCTTTGCACGATACCCTCCTTTGAGGTGCAGTCCGAGCAAAAGCTGAGACCGCAATGGGTGCAGTGCTTCCTCGAGCCGCCGAAGCCGAAGAAGCTGAGGCTCTTGGCGCAGGAGGAGCATTTCGATGCGTCGATCGTCTGTGCCACGCCGGAGAGGATGGGCCGCGGGCGATGTGAACGGGGTGGGAGAGCAGACATGGCGAGGTGGAGAGAGGAGGAAGGAAAGCCGGTCGGTCGATGTCCAACGTCGCTGATAACGAGCGCCAGGGCGGCCTCCCATAATGGGCGGGTCACGTGCATCTTTGCGCACGGTGTACCCTCGGCGCTGCAGCCTGCACCACTTATGCACCGCCTCGTCTTCCGACGGTCTTCGGTTTTTTGTTGATTCTCTGCGAAGGAATGGGTCGGGGTGAGGGGATCATCGCTCTTATCAAACCCATCCCCCAAGTAGAAATATAGCAAACCATTTCCCCCTCCCTCCTCTTCTCGTGCCCTGTCGACGGGTTGCAAAGGGTTCCATTTGGCATCGCTGCATCCCGAGGTCCCATTGGAGCTCAGCCCTATGTTGGGAATGAGCGCCTTCGGGTTCCGTTCGGTTTATGGGGAGACTGAAGATAGACAAGACCCCGATCATCCTCTCTCCTTCCATCTTGCGCAGCATATGTTCCCCTCTTAGGCCCTCCTTGACCTCTACCTGCTGACGTAAGACGGCCGCCTCGCATCTCACTCCCTATGCCACCACTCTCGCCCTCAACTGGGTCGGCTCGAAGAACCTTACCTCAGAGCTTACCTCCGACACTCTTCCCACCCCGGGCGACGATAACTATCATATCACCAATCAAGACACTACGCCATTAATGTCGTCGTACAACATTGCCGCGCCTCCAGGAGCACTCGAGAATAGCGACTTCATCAACGCCATCGTCGGAGTGCGGGCTCCTTCTTCCTTCACCTTACCTCTCGCTCATGAGCTTTACTACCGGGAGGAGTCTAGATGGTAAAACTGCGGCCGAGGCAGCTTCCTCTGCTAGTCCACCGACAGCGGGAGAGGCCGGAGGAAGGTCAAGTCGACCGAGCATGTTCGGCTACTCGTACCACCAAAAGGCGGAGCGGCGAGCAAGGAGAGCGGGATCGCGGCCATCTCCATCTTCGGGGCCGCCTCCGGCACCCTCATACCGGCCTCCACTCAGCCGGCCTCCTCCATCCACACAGCCACCACGGGCGGCGCCTCCTTCGTCCGCTCGCCGCCCGCCGCCGCCGTCTCAGCGCCATTGGACCGCGCAACCTCCGCACCCAACCTCTAGGTTCTCGGAAAATGGAGAGACAACCACCACGTCGTCGAGGAACACGAGGGACCAGACACCAACTTCGTCGTCGGGGAGCAATAGGTCCACGTCCAGTCGGCCAGGTCCCTCCGCGCCAGCGTCGTTCGAAGCTCGCTCCTCCTTTCGCCGTCTGACTCTCGCCCGAGGCCAGCGCTGGACGTCTTGCCCGTATTCTCGATATCACGCCTCGCCAAATCTCTTAGCTAGAGGGTCTTATCCGCGAATTCGCCGGTCTCTTCCGCCTCGGCCTGCCTAGGCCCCTTCAATGACGGCGAGCGTATGTCCACCTCAACGACAGTCGTTTCCGCACCCCGAAGCCTCGCCTCTACCGTCTCTCGCCGCGTGGTCGCGCCATCGTCGACAAAATCTTCGACCAGCTCCGCGCCGAAAGTCGCCTCGAGGTTCCCCTTTCAGATGGCCGGTATTCGTGATTTGGCAGCACGGGAAACTTCGCCCCGTAGTGGATCTTTGCAGCCCGAACAAGGTCACCGACTTGATCCCTAACGTACTTGCCGATTTTGGTTTCATTTGGATGTCAGGCACCAAGGTTCGTCGAAGACCTTCTATCGCCTCAGGCACCTCGCCTCTTCTTACGCGCTAGTCCTTCGCCCTTTTCTTCCTTCTCTCGCCCCTTTTTACCTTCCCTAAACCCATCTCAATCCGCTCCCAGTCCGTCCCTCTCTTCTCTCCGAAACGATGAGCGCCATAGGTCCAATGTCTTGTGTTCAGCGCTATAATATGACATGAGCGGAGAAGCAAGGCGAACAGCCAGCCTTACACCTCCACTCCGGAAACCGAGCATCCGGACTGACATACAGAAGCTGGTCGCCTGCCACGCATGCCACACGACATAGCTTCAGCTCAAAGACTTGCCCATGAACTGTGCGACAAAGAATTAGATTGGGGGGGGGGGGGGGGTGGAC